>JAQIXS010005105.1:0-13415 GCA_034700785.1 Rossiulus vilnensis
CTTTTTTATGGGAAATCCTCATGACCAAACACTTGTTTTTATTGAGCTTAAGCTGCCATGTTCTTCACCATTCTGATAAGATGTCAAGGTCCCTTTGCAAACTTTATGGATCCTCAAATCTTACCTCATCGTACGGTGCAGAATCGCCAGCAAAAAAAAATAGAATTACAAGAAAGAAGATTAGGCAGATCAATGACAAGTAGCAAGAATAGTCTGGGACCTAAACACTGCCTTGTGGAACTCCAGATTTTATATTGAACCAATAGGATTCTTTTCCATCTATAACTACTTTTTGCCTGCGATTTTTCAAAACCTATTTAATTCACATTAGAATTTCTTTCGATGTATCCCGAAAGATTTTAATTTTTTCAACAATCTTCGCCATTTCTGGGCGGAATTTGAATCGAAATGGAAAAAAAACGTTTGTTGTTGTAGATTGTGTTGCTATTACAAGAACATATCATTAGGCATATTGACGTTTAGCAATACTTTTATATAAATATAAGCAATAGGCTCTACATGTATCAATACGTGTATCTAAAATTTTTCTTTTCTAGAATAATACAGTGTATTTAATGTGCATAATAAGTCAAAAAATATTAATAATACTGCAAGTGATATTCCTTACAAACAACTTGAATTTTCCTAAATTTATTTTAAAAAAATTGAATGCAGGTTAAAAGCAATGAGATTTAGTAAAGTACAGTAGTCTGTTTGGGCAATTTTCATTTTTCATAACGAAGTTATAATTAAAGCAACCGTTTTTCACGAGATTTATTAGCATTCAAACATTCCTAAATCATTTAACAAAGACACTTCTATTTTCATTATTTGTTAATCGCTGCACATGCCTTGATAGTCAAAAATTAGCAAAAAATTAGCAGTGGTTTTAAAAGTCACTAAGAATAAAATAAAAAGAATGGCGTAACAATAAAAGGAAACGAATGAGGAATAGTGAAAATACAAATTGGCAAGCTTAAAGTTTTTAACTACCATGCAATGAAAGGACCAATAGCAACACCTCGGGCGTCACCCAACGCAAATTAGGTTTAATACACTTGAATGAATGCCAAATGTGGATAAAACTTCTTCCATTTTATTTCTATTTTACTTCTATTTTTCTTGAGAATAGCATGAAAAATCACATTTGTTTTTTTTTCAATTGTAATAAAGTATAAATATCATTAAATACATGTAGAAAATTATTTTTAAAGCAATACTAAATTGCATAGTTTAATAAACAGAAGCTCCTTATTTTTCTGTTTCCACTGCAAAAGCCCAGTTGTATTAAGGGTTGGCCTATAACACGAGATTCTGCCGAAGGGCTCTTAAATGAACAGCTAATGTTTAAACATAATCGTTTTCCTGAAAAACTATAGTCATCTGAAGGTATTATTGCTTAACATATTTGCACAAAGCTTGACAAACGTAATAGAAACTTATTTTTATTTCAGAGTAGACATTTGCAGATCTTCTAAAAGGTGCGATACTTTAGGTACTATTTTATCATTTCTTTAGTGCTATTTCAAGTTGTAACTTTAAAATTCAGAACTTACTACCTACATTAAACATGTGACTTGTTCAAGGTTTGGCGGATCTGGGCACAATGTGCGACCATGGCAGTAGCTGTGCTATTGTTGAAGACAACGGCTTAAGTTCAGCATTCACCATTGCTCATGAAATGGGACACGTGTAAGTGTTAATTTTCCTCTCTGTTACCGAAAGCCAGGTATACATGCATATACACTTGTTTTATCTGTGCGTATCAAATCACTATTTGTACACGTCTAAGAATGGGCATGTATTTCAGCAGCCCGTTCACAGGATTTAAAAATGGATTGAATCCTCCACTCATGAGAAGGAGGGAGTTTGTCGCAATTAAAATAATTTGATAGCTGCTAAAATTCCTGTTTTATGCACAATTACTATAATTGGTGTTAGGAAGGCTGCACATCTAGCCAACAAATGTCAACTAGCAATTGTTGGCATTCTTTGGGTGGTGTATGGGGAGTGGGACAGTTCTGTTATGCCTTAAAAACGGGTCGCGATCTAGAATCGTTTCCAACAGTTTTCGTGCCTAAAAATATCGTAAAGTGTGCATAAAAATGCATATATTGAAGTCTGCGAAGTTTTAACGGTCTTTTGAAACGGATCTCTTGATGGCATTTGAACTTTTTTAGACGGATCTCTTGATGGCATTTGAACTTTTTAGACGGTTCGGATAAGGCAATAAATCGTCAAACTTTTACGTTTTTAAAAATATGCGCAATTTATTATAATATTTAGGTTTACTTACATCTGTGAAAGCATTTTGAACCGATTCTGAAGTACAAATCGTGAATTAAGCCCAACCAAACCGACCAAAGCCTAATTCGAGCGTCTGCTAATAAGCACGAAATTTAATTCTATTTTTTTTTTCACGCGCATGCGCAGTTTTCATGGTCAACTGGCCGTTCTGATAAAAGCTTGTTACCTCAAGTACCTAGAAATATGGACACTTGCAATGTTAGTTGATTAATTAAACTTCATTTCTATGACTATTTTAAATTACACTCTGATAACAATCTATTTTCAATCGAATTGCAAATCGAATTTGCTAATATCTCAAAAATTATTGAAAAATTACGATCATTTTGCAATATTGAATTGCAATCAGATTGCAGATTGCAGATCATGATCACACTTTTAGGACTAGCATTTATTTCTGCCAGAAAACGTTTCTTATTGACAATTTAAACGTATCTACTTGTAGACTAAAATTGTCGCAGCCCCAGCCTCAGGATTTTGTGGGCACAGTGCTGGCAATGCCCATATAGTATACGGGCCCCTTATGATGCAAATATCTTAAGTAAACTTCAGCTATGAAAATGTAACAGTAAGAAAATAATATAAAATGCTACTTCACAGAAAGGGAACTTTCCTTGCTTTCTGTAGTGCAAATTGTTGAGTAATAATTTAAATTATGTATCATTTTAAACAACTAGTCTGATAAGGCTACAAATAAAGTAGGGAAACGTTGCTTTCGCAGCAACAAAAATGGTCTCACCTTAGCGGACCTTTTTAAGAAAGACTTGTGGTGGTGGCCACGATCATCCATTCAATTTTTGCTTTATGGGAGGAGTCGGAGCCGTAGGCAAAAATATGGAAAACTTAGGTTATATATCTACGATTTTTAACACGAAAAATTGCGTAGAAATGCCAATATTAAAAGGAACGGCGTAGCCCGCATGAGAAAATTTGTAAAAGTTGAATTGCAACTGTGATTTTATCCAAACAAGTTAAACAAAAATTAGCTTTGAATTAAAGGGTTTGCCATAGGCAACATTTTTCAAAAAATGGATTGCAAGGTGACAATTATAAATAAGCTAATACATTTTGGGATTTGAATTGTAATTTGTTTAAGACAACTCCTGACAACTCCATTTAAAAAAAACGTGATCACAAATGTTTGATTTATAGCTATATTTTGGATTTAAAAATTACACAGCAATATCATATAATGGAACACCGCAGGTAAAATTTTTTTAAAACCGCCTAAAGTTTAGCTTTAAAAAATACTGAGGAGTAACATTTAATGGAAAACCGCAGGCAATTACGGATTTTGGATAAACTTTGCTTATATCAAAAATTTAAAAACGTCGTAGGCAAAAATTTTAAAACAAACTAACCACAAATTATGAATTTAACCATGTACTTTTTTTATAAAAAGTAGGCCTACTAAGGAATATCCTTGAACGCAACACTGAGTTGTGCTAATTTAAAATTGTGGATTCAAAATAAATAGGCGTTACAGCGGAGAAACACTGATTTTTTTAAAATTGAGCTAATAGCATATTTGCATTTACTGTGGTTATTTCCACCTTTTAACAATGAAAATGCAGTTATTCACTCTGTAAGCCTGAAATAAGCTTTGCTAAAGCACAGTATCTATATGTTTCTTGAGGATACTTGAAATAAAAGTAATGAAAAAACACAGTATATGCATTTAGAAAAAAGAACAGTTCTAAATAAAGCAGGCGAATGAAGGCGACCATATACATGTAATGAAGCCATTTGCTTTTACGCAGAATTCATAGTGTGGGGGGTATAGACGAGACAACCATCTGGACCAGCTGATCTGGGTTATTGACAAAGATAGGATAAAGGTGTAAAATATTTTTAGTGGTCCAAAACATTAGCGTAGCTAAGACATATTTCTGGGGGGTGCCACTGCCCCTTAATACATCTACTTCATATTATTAAAGCCAAATCATATTTAAATATTGTTGCAATATTTAGAGTATGATTAAACTTCAAAAACAAGTAGAGTATGTAGGCCTAGTAAAGTTTAACCAACTTATTATTTTAATCAAAAATCAAAATCCAGAAAATTGCATTGTTCCTTAGTGCTGTGTTTAATGTCTGGTACGTGGGAGTGGGTAAACATTTATTTTCCCCCCTCCCCTTCCCCCTTATCCACCATAAGAAAATATTGTTGACATAAAAGCAATTTTTAATTAATGGAACGCCATAGGCGAAAATTTATTTAAATTCATCAAACTATGTGAATTTTTTCCAAATGCGGAATTTTAGCCTTAACATTTTAGAAATATTTTATTATTATTAAAAGAAATGACGTGGTTGATAATGTTGATAAAACTGAATAAGAAATAATAGTAAAATAAGGTCATTTAAACAAGAAAATTTGATTGATCTAGTATAAAATCATGACCAGCTTTTGGCCGTCTTCTCCGAGAAATATTACTGAAAAATACTGCCAAGAAATGGAATGCGTAGGCCAAAAATGTTACAACCGAAATTAAATCATGCATTTTGGCCTAAATTTCAATTCAAAATAAGCTTCAATTTCGAACATTCGAACCAAAAATATTGCAATGTTATAGGCTAAATATTTTGAAAACACAGATCATTAGGTTTCTATACAAAATGTTCTCAATATTATTATAATAATTTCGCTGAAGACAAAAACTTTTCAAAAAAACTAGGTGTAAGTGGCTGATTTTGCCTTTTAATTCGCTAAAGAAAATTATAAATCGATATAATCAATGCAGCACTATGGCTTATTTTTTTAAGTAATTAGGTTCAGAATTTTGCCCACAATTCCAGAATAACATTTGCTAAGAAATATTATTAATTAATGAATAAATAATGGTAAGCCCTATCTCAGCTACATGTGGGTCGATCCTTGCACAGCCTCATACACTGTTGAACGGATTAAATCCAACGTTTTAAAGTTAACTATTTTTAAATTATAGGGTTGAGAAAAACTCTTGGTAAGTTAATTAGAGACGATCTGAACCTTTGGCTTTAGGGCTTAGGGCTATAATGTATAGGGTATGCGAAAAGTGGCAGAACTTTGTGAACTAATTAATTCACTCAGTCATCTGGTCACTGAAAATTGGTGAAAAGATCCTTTGTGTACTAATTGTAAACTCACCAGCCTTTTTTGGGCCCCCAAAATTTGCGGGGCCGTGCACTTGCACGGTTTTGCCTCTAGTTAAGGCCGGCATTGATTGTCGTCCTCTACAAGTTTCTAAATGTGACTTAGGGAGTAGAAGCACCCAGTTAGAAGTTAAAAATTGAACAACTTTGAAAACTTGAATTTTGTGTCAAAACTTATATAGCCAATGTATTGCCCATAGTCCGTTACCAATACAACACTTATCAATATCATCTTCATTTCCAGCAATATGGGGTAATTATCATGCCACAACTTCTGACTCATTTGGTATATATATAGCAAAGAGCATCTGAACAACAACTTAATGTTATACAATGTATGGTATCGTTGGTATTACAGTAGTCTATTCAATTATAATGTCAAATATTGAGTTAATGGCGATGATGAATCGGGAAATTAAGCTGGGAAACGTTATATGGTAGCCTTCTGAGTCTCATGACATGCTTATTTGAGAATTTTCACTCACACATAGATACTTTATATGCTGTTCTTTCACTTCACAGGCTAAATCTGCCACATGATGATGATCCCCGTTGTCATAATTTCACTGGCCACCTCGCAACAACCCTGAATGTCATGGCTAGATTTCTGGATCTGAACACTGACCCTTGGTCCTGGTCCTCATGTAGTGCCTATCACCTCATGGAATTCTTAGAGTAAGTAAGTTCCATTTCTTGATTCATTACTTATGATATTTCATCATCATGTAATCCACTGCATGGGCCACTCTATGGACGTCCACTTTTGTTATAGCACACCTTCGGCCAGGTGCCTCCGAGATAAGCCTACTACCGATCATCTCACCTGGAAAGTTTTTAATGGAGCTCTGCCTGGACAGTCATACGGTGCAGATCAGCAGTGCGAGATGCTTTATGGTCTCGGGTCCAAAATATGTCCATACATGGTAAGCATTTTTGTCAGTGCCTGAAATGTTTAAAAGGCTGCTCCTGGACCTAGTCTACGGTGGCGTAGCGTGGGAGGCGAGAGGGGTGGTTGCTCCGTAGGTAAAAGTAATAGCTGTGAAATTTAGGGAAAGCTTTAGTCCCAGAGATTTAGTCCCAAATTGAATTATTTTCTTGGAACCAACGCAACACATGAGTTCGAAATACAAAGCGTTTCCCCAAATGTATAAAAAATGAATAAAAATAGCGTAACTGCTGCCCACAACGTTCCATTAATTGATATTCCTCAGTCTTTTTCATAAGGGAATTGTAAGACAAAATTCATATCTGTAGGCCTAATTAACTTTTAGAAAATTTTAGCCTACGTCTTTACTTAACGCAAATTTCGTATGCAAATTTGACAAAAATGAATTGCTTGTAATCTCGGTTTAAAATTTCCTTACATATAGAGTTAAGTTACTAGTTCTTTTTAATAAATAAGCAATTTTTATGGAAATTTTCGTTGCTTACGGCTTTCGTTGCTCACGGCATAATTGAGATTGCGTAGCGTTTTTTCTTTGAAAAATATAAGCCAAAATTTACATTATTTTATGTTTTTTTTTTCTGTAAATTTTCGCTCACGGCGTTTCATTAATTAATACTAGTTTCACAATTCATAGCAATTTTGGGGAGGCCCAAATGATTCAGGGATTGCTAACGGTACAGGGCTTAGGGAGGCGCAATACTTGACTTGCTCCAGGTACTGGAAACCCACGCTACGCTGCAGTTTGCTCATGCTGGACATAGTTAAGATTGAAGCATCTTTTGGAACTTGGTTGAATCTTATTTTTTTCTATTTCTTTAGCCTACTTGCAATCGGCTTTGGTGTCTAATGTCAGATAATAAAGGATGTCGTACCCATCACATGCCATGGGCCGATGGCACACCATGTTCTACTTCAGACCATGTAAGTCTTCGCTGTTAATTTTTTTAAAGAAAACTGCATACGGTCGTGATGTTTAGAAACAATAAAGCGACTTCGTTGCTATGATAATGTTAAATGCTCTAATACAGTGGCTCTCAAACGTTTTGGCTTTGCAGCCTAGGACAAGGGCGGTGGCCTATTTGTAATAAGTTATTGTACCTCCTATATTTTACGATAAGTTACATGTTATTCTGTAACACGGTGTCTGTCCATAATGCTTCTTCATCAAGGTTTTATGGCATATCTTCCGAATTGTCATGAATGTTTTTGAATATTGAAAATGGGAACACCAATGGAGACGTGCCTGAAAAAATCACAAATTTATTAAATGGGTTGCAACTCATATTTCTCCTCAGAAATTTGCCAAGTTATTTAATTAATAAAATGCCATATGCGTTCAAATTTTAAAATCAACCATCATAAAACAGTTTTTTTATCAATGTTTGTCCTTATTAGAAATCTGCTTAGATTTATTAATAATTCGTTATAGAAAATAATCTGAAATTGTGTCTAAGCCATTATTTATCTACGATTACTCTTAAAATAATATCAATTTATAGAGTAGCATAGGCAGCAATGTTTGAAAACTGTTACCAAAAATCATTAAGTTTAGCCAGTTTTCATACAACATTCTCTTGCAATGTTAAAATATTAATAGACAAAGAGATGCCATGAGAAACCGCCGAGGTCTTTGAACCTTGCAATAAAATCCGAGCCTGTTTATATATAATTTAATTAGTCTTTTTTCTTGCATATTATCGGACATTGGAATTATTTTCGAAATTATATCTCTAGCCGAGGTAACATAAACTGACATCACATCCTACGTATGTCTTGTAAGAGGGTGATTGAACATCTATGGTATGCCCGGAATGCCACTTGGAGCAGACGACAGGACCCTGGGTCCTCGTCTAGTCGCGGGATGAGGACATTCCGCCGATGCTGGGAGGCCTGCTGTTAAGTCCCGCATGCCTCGGTCAGCAGTCTTGGCTTCACGGGGTTGGAGGAAGAAACACTTGCTCCCCGGCTGTGTTTGTGTTGGGTGCTTCCCCGTGTGGTGCCTGGATTTTGCTATCCGGGTTTTGCTATGGGTATAGCATCCGTAGCTGTTATTGCTTGCCTGTGATATTAAAATCAGTTCTAGTGGCCTAATCTTGGCTAGGCCTGTTTTCTTGCGTTCGGCCTTGCATCTAAAGTCGCATTTTTGGTGCTTCCTTTGTTGGAGGGAGCTGGTCCCTGCATTGCTGCCTTCTCCCCCGCTCTTTTGGCATAACATGGTTGTGGTGCAGGGTACTGCCCGCCTCTAGTGGCCATACAAGTGTTAGCCCCGAAGGACTGCGGCAGACCCCTGTTACACCGAATGGGCAGTGCGTGCCAAGGACTAAATACTAGATGATGTGGTGGCGTCAAAATCGACAGTGGTGGCCTATGTGACCCTTTGGCCTGTGGCTGCAGGCTGGTCTGGTATGCATGCATCAGCCATGGCGATCCAGGACTAGCTAAAACAATTTGTGCTGGACCAGCAAGTGGGAAACACAACTCCCCTTGTGCCTCGGCGGCATGTGGAGAACCTCTCCCATGGGTCGCTTGTTGAGACTTTGGCGGCTGTAGTTGGCCGTTTTCATATGTGCGGCCGCTTTAGGACAGCGGATCGCACTCAACAGACGGCGGCGCGTCCACTGGTGCCACCCTTCAGGTCTGGTGGGCAGCAGCAGTTTAGTTGCCCGTTCTGACGAGGATGAGGACGACATTGTGCTGGAGGAGTGTTGGTGGTCTTTGAGCAACCTGTCGGTATAGCTGCAGGATATGCAGCTGTGCGTAGCAGCGATAGGGTGGAGGCTGTCCCCTTCAGTTTGCTGTGCAAGGTAGATCTGAGGGCCCCACTCTGGTGAGGCCACTGCTGTTGATGGCCTCACAGCAAGAGATGGAGCACGTTGGGAACGGGAACATGACTTTCACCATGTTCTGATATCCCACACGTTTTCTCTTTTGGTTGGTGCGTTGGTCAGTCAACTTGGCCGTGCTGCTGATGGACCTATTACCCATGCAGGACTGGGGATACACCGTAGCTCTCGACAGTTTTTCTATGAGGACAGCCTGCAGGCACGAGTGTCCTTTGCAGCAGCAGTAGTAAGCCAGGAATTGTCAGTAGTAAGCCAGGAATTAATGGACTCCGGTGTACTTTGAGGTTTTCCTGTGGCAAAGGGGGGCTGCACCAACTGCACAAGTGGCCCCTTTGCATTCACAACAGCATGATAATTGACTTTGTAGCCAGGCTCGACTTCGTTCATGCAGTGTTTGGTCATGATTTATATTCCGATAGGACAATTAATTCTGGAGTAATTGTCAGAGGCACTAGGGTGCACCGGAATCTGCCTGTAGTGTTACACCTAGGCCCCTATGATGATCAAGCAGTGGCTTCAAGTGTTGTGTTTATTGTTACAGCATCAGGTGTTTGCTCTCTTGCCCCTAGAGCTGCAGCTCTCTGACTTACTACTTTGAACCATTGATGCTGTGAGGGGCACACCCAGTGTACGTTCCCTCCCGGCATTTGTCTACGTGTTTAGGGAAGTCTTCCATGCTGGGTTTCATAGTATGTTTCATCAAGGGGTGGTTTAACCAAGGAATAGTCCTTATGCCAGCCCTGTAGTACTGGTGAAAAAAACACGAGGGCTGCCGCTTCTATATTGATTACCAGAAGCTGAATGCCCAAACACAGGCGGACAGTTACCACCAAGAGTTCATGTGGTTCCCTCCAAGAGTTGTGGTTTGTCACCTTTGACATGATGTCAGGGCATTGGCAGTTGCCCATGTGCCTTCAAGACCAGGTGAAAACTGCCTTCTTGTGCACTGAAAGGCACTACAGGTCCATGCATATGCCAATTAAGTTATGCAATGCCCCTGCAATTATGCAATGAGGGGTAGACCAAATGCTTGTGTATCTCAAATAGGATGCATGTCAAGTTTATTTGGACAATATAATTGTAATTGCACCTACATTTGCCCTGCTGTTGAAGCAATTTGCATTGGTATTCAAGTAACACAATTTACGATTAAAGCCGTTTAAATGCTTCTTCAGCTATTATACAGCTACGAGGAGGTACGGTATCCTGGCCATGTGCTTAGTGCTGTGGGAGTGGCAGCAGACCCTAAAAAATGTGGGCTATACAGGAACTTCCCTGGCTGCAGGTGAAAACGAATGTAAGGAGCTTCTTACGGCTGGCAGGATATTACCTCTGCTTTATACAAGATAGGTCTTTCCTGACCCTGCAGGAGGCACTGTGTTGGACTTTGGTGTTAGCAATGTTATACCTAGAGGCTCCCACCGATCTTAACAGATGCTTTAACAGTAGGCCTGGGAGCAGTGATCTATCAGAAGAAAGGATGGAACAAGCTTGATTTGGGCTATGTGAGCCGTGCCTTATTGCCAGCAGAGAGCCACTATGCCATCACAGAACTTGAAGCTCTGATCATTGCTTGGGTGGCTTGAAAGTTTTGCCATTTCCTCTTCTTGAAACAGTTTACCATGGTAACCAACCATCATGCATAGCTCAAGAACCCTTCTACCCGGCTAGAATGGTGGGCTGCCTAGTTGGAATAATTCACCTACTACATCCGGTACAAGAATTCTTCATAAGGAGGTGAACTGCTCGAGTCGCTTACCGGTTGCCAACCTTGCGGAACACTTTCTATGCCCTATCAGTACATCACCCTGGTTTATAACATCAGTGTACGACATAAGGGTGGAGCAGGAGAAGGACTCCAAGGTGGTGGCCTTATGTCCATTGCCTGTGCAGCAGCCAGCAGACTGTAGCTATATCATGGTTGATGGAGTGGTATATTTTTGTAGCAGGCACTATGATGCCCGTGAACTGTGACCGGAGCCGACTAATGCTCTTCAATGGATGACCAAGCATCTCAATGCACACTTCTGCGTTCACTGTTTTTTTACTTTAAAAGAAATTCCTTATAAATGATGCCCTTTGCGTCGAAGAACGTGATGAGCATGGTCTTCACGCTTGTTTTCTGGAAGCGACTATGCCACTCCATGCTTTGGTGTTGTTTCTGGGTCATACTGGAAGCACCAGCTTCCATCACTTGTCACAATTGATTTCAAAAATGAGGGATCCGAATCAGCCATTGACATAATGTCTCCACAGGACATCATTCTCCATTGCTTTTGACCATCGGTTAGCTGATGCAGGACAAACGTCGTGCAGATCTTCCACTTACCCAAATTCATGGTCAGAATGGTTCCGATCACTTCACAAGAAATGCAAAGTTTACCTTTTATCAGTAGAAGAGACAAAAGATGATTGGTTTGGAGAAGCTCGCAAACTCAATTGGTGTTTTGGGGTGTGCTGGTGGTGGTCGGCCTCCCATAAAAAAGTGCATCTTCAAGAGATTTGTGTCCTTGCCGAAAACGCTTAAGCCACTTGTAAACGCTTTTTCAACTCACTGCCTTGTCCTCATACACGTCTTGCAACATTTCCTGGGTTTCCTTTGCTGATTTGCCCAGTTGAACGCAAAATTTCATGTTGGCCTCTGATTTAATTAATACCTGCAATGAAACAAATTGACAAGGTCTACTGAGAAATGCTAAATGACCCGGAAACCTCACAAAATATCTGCATTTGTCACACATTCTTTCACCTGGCATGTCAATGCTTAATTCGCATGCCCACACATGTTTCTCAGTTGCGTCCAATTACCAGCCTTGGACCATTCACCGAACTTTCCAGTCTTACCTTGGACACCTTGGACCAACAAGCTTCCTAAGCATGTCTTCGACATGTTATTACTTGATGTTTATCACAAGGATATATTAGGATCAAACTGGATATTTATCATTAGTCCAACCTCAAGTCAAGTACTGCTGCCAACTTTGGAATCCTTATAGGGATAGTCGTAAGCAAGAGCTAGAAATGGCGCAGCGTAGAGCTGCTTGAGTTGTAACTAGTAAATACCAGGGATACAAGACCATTGCACAAATGATCAACTATCTACAATGGAAGACCTTGCGAATAAGACGGGAAGCTTAATGCATGGGGCTCATTGAAAAATTTACCTTATCAGGTTATTATAATTTAATGGAGGCAATCTTTAAACGTAACCACTGAGGTGGTAGAAACTGGCATTGCATTCCGCTAATGGATCTAAGCACACTTGAATACATACCACTGGTCTTTTTTGCATGCCATTTGACGTTGGAATTCTCTTTTAAAGGACAGTCTTAAGCTGCAATGATGGTGATTTGACATTGATGGGGAGGTGGTAATCACCGAATAATATTGGGTTGATGGATTACACTCTCCCCTCTACCACACGGCATATTAATTTCTGCTAATTGTGTACTGAGTTGAGTTGAATTAAATATGTTAATCGGTAGGGGGCTGCAATTCCTCAACCTAATATTGTTCAGTATTGCTTCCACAATGGGGTCTCTTGATCGCAAGGTCTCCCATTGTAGATCCTTGATCATTTAGGTGATGCTCTCATCTCGCTCGTTTTTACCAGTTACAAATCTACCAGCTCTAAGCTGCACCATTTCTAGCTCCTGCTTCCGACCATCCCTAAAAAAATTTCAAATTAGGTGGCAGTACTCAACTGTAAGTCGGACTAATGATAAATATCCTGTTTTTTAAAATTTTACTGGACCATTATGAACAATTTTACTTGACAAATCTAATGCGTAAATCAAACTTTACTGATAGGTGTATTCTTGCTTGTACTCTGGTGTGGTTTTTGCTTTTTTATGAAAAATTCTTATAACCAAACACTTGCCTTTATTAAGCT
Organism: Rossiulus vilnensis; assembly: GCA_034700785.1. Taxonomy (NCBI): domain Eukaryota; kingdom Metazoa; phylum Arthropoda; class Diplopoda; order Julida; family Julidae; genus Rossiulus; species Rossiulus vilnensis. Next base: position 13,124 of record JAQIXS010005105.1, read on the forward strand.
TAAGCTGCTATGTTCTGCACTATTCTGGTAACATGTCAAGATACCCTTGCAATCTTAATGGATCCTCAACTCTGAACTCATCGTACAGTGCAGAATCGTCAGCAAAAAATTTAGAATTACAAAACATGAAGATTAGGCAGATCATTGACAAACGGGAGGAACAGTATTGGGCTTAAAACACTGCCTTGCGGAACTCTAGATTTTACTTTAACCCAACCAGATTTATTTCCATCTATAAATACTTTTTGCCTGCAATTTGACAAAAATGATTTAACCCACATAAAAATTTCTT
>JAQIXS010005106.1:0-13413 GCA_034700785.1 Rossiulus vilnensis
ATTGCTAGTTTTAAAGAAGAGGATTATGGGGTTTCTGCCACATTTCGGCACTAGATGGCAGACTTCAGTCTTGTCATGTAAACCCACGCCATAATTCTTTGGATTGAAATGCTTCACGTTAGGACTGCTTTAAGCTGTGCATGTAAACGTAGTGCATGACACCATAATGAATTGCTCAAAAACGTATTTACCATAAATACAGTCTGTCCAGCCCGTTTCTAAATGCGGTTAAAGAAAACTAAATCGCTCGAAAAACGACTTTTTCCCGATCTGGTTTATGCTGTGTGTCCGTAGTATCAGGGTTTAAAGTTGACATTTGTTCGATTTTCTTTAAAATTAGTGTTTCAAGTTTTCAAGGAGCAGATACGATGAATACCGTGATCTTCCATCCTCATGCCATTGCTACACACCCTCACGAAATATTAGAAATCATAAATAAATTCATAACAGAACCTATCCGCATACTTGTTAAATAGTACCTATATTTCATTAATTGATAACTTGTATCGTACTGTGGTGACACTATATTTAGGGCCGGTTGTACCAACAAAAGTGAAGCCAAACCTAAGGTAAACCTCTAGTTAACTGAGGAAAAGCATTGTACAACAGCAGGTTAACCATAAGTTAATCCAGCGAATAGACAGGGCTAAACTAAGGTTTGTAGGCCTAATATAAGGAAATTATACCATTTAGGTTGAAAATCCCTACAGTAAAAAGATGCAACAAAAAACTATTAACCCTTAGGTTAACTTGTGGTTATAGGTAATCCCAGGTTAGCTAACCTTTCATTTAACCTACAGTGGTGCAACTGGTCCTTAGTGAGCATGCGTAAGGTTAGGTTAGGTTAGGGAGGCTCCGTCTGATGGTCGACCCCAAATTTATTGCCCACCATGCAAAAAAAATACTATTTTCTTCAAATACTTATAAATGCTACATTTATTTTCCGTGTGTAGACTAACTGGGTTCTAAGCTATTTTTTATGATTTGAAAATATCTCGTTACTTTATAGAAAAATAACATAAGCTAAAAACGTTTCGCAACCTACGATGTTCACCATTGAAGGTTTCACTGAAAGGAAAAACCGGAACCCGTTTTCGGAGGTACGTTGACTCAAAAATTGTTCTCATATCTTTCAAATTCTCTTCAGAAGGATTTAAATAAATATGCGCAATGTTAATTTTAAAATATTTGCTTAGATTACAAACTACATGTATAATACGGAACTACGTTAATGCAAATAAGCCTGCATTTCCCCTAATTAATATTAGGGGAAATGCAGGCTTATTCAACCGAAGTGCACGTGAACGTTTTTATATTTAAGTTCATTAATTTGTCATAAATAATCCGAAGATTTTCATTAATATTTTAGCAATTATAGTAATAAATATTTGAAGCATAAATGAGCGAGGAATGTTCTGACGTGGTGGGCATTCTTCTGGCTAGGACAACCCTCACGTTTGCAGTAATACTGAAAATCAAAATTTGAAGAAAAAAATTAGACAACTTTATTTCACTGTTTATGCTTCCGTACTTTTATTATTTTTTCTATACCTACATAAAAAGCACTATCGACTAGTAATATAGTTGGATTAACAAAAGAATAAACCGAGATTAAACCAAGCATAGCTAATTCAGCTTATAAATCATGCCTTCCCTCATAAAGAACGTCTCGCCTAATCGGCTCCAATGCCCACCGATAAAAGATGAGTCATGGGACAAAGATTAATGGCACATAAGGCTCTTTCTTTCTATTGGTCCCTTTTAATTTCCAGTATATTCCAGTGTTAATACGACTATAAGTATGTCCTTGTTCTCGGTTTGAATACAGATAAATTGAAATTTTCACATTCGGACAGGGTAAATTTCCGACCAACAAGGTCCGGATCTTAACTGGTGGAAAGATAAGTGCAATCAATACAGATATACTAATATAAGTAATCCCAAAAACCACTTTAATACTGATATCACTAAGCATACTGATATTAGCAGAGAGTCACATACTGGTCTTTTATCGAGGGAAGGCATGAACGATTGAAATATCGAAATGGTATCGATGGTAGTAATCGCAGAACGCTTAAGCACCCCTCGACGGGTGAGTCTACCTGGAAGAAAACGGTGCCATTGATCATGGTTTCGATTTTCCTTCGCTCAGCACCGCACGTCTTCATGCGTTCTCCCTCATTAATATTTACCACAACAGGCCGACCGAACCGAATTATGTTGCAGCATGCGCGCGATCAACTGCCGATCAAAAATCCATTCCGTTTCCCCCCAATTCGGCGCGATTCCAGACTCGCAGGAAAAACCTAGCGCCGAGATATTAAAACAAAGGAGAGACGGCGACAATCGCATTAAAAAGCGATGAAACGCCACCTTATGAACAACGCCAATTGAATTCCGTTGCGAAATTCAATTCGCACGCCGTTCTCGAAGAACGACGGTTGGCCGGAAGTTAAAACTGCCAGCGCCTGAGAAGCAAACATTGGCGCCGAATTTCGCGCTTTTTATTAGCAGATAAATTGCAGAGCTGCCACCTAAGCCTAGGAAATAATATAGAAGGTTGCTGGCTGTGCACATTTCCTGGAAACACGCTTGCATGAGGGAGGATGAGAAGAGTATCGCTGAAGAACCTTACAGCACAGTGCAAAACATTTACAGTTCAATGGGCGGTTGACATCCGGATTTAAATAATGAAGGGTGCCAAACCGCAATATAGTGAGTGAGTAACGCAGTGAGTGCCAGAACATCAACTTCAGGAGAGAGTAAAACTGGATAGTTTCGTAAAAAAATATAGATACATGTTTGCTTTTAGACCCAAGTGCAGGATTTGAAAATGTACGAATTATGCGTTCATTGGTCGAAATTCCAACAATTTTTGGCTGTTTCTATGGTCATTTTCGTACTTTAGGTATATTTACCGTCGTCCCCTTGAATATCTGCAATTTTTAGTGTTCAAATACTCTGATATTGACTGCTATAATGAGATGCTCCACATTCACATTAGCATTACAGTGTAGGAAGTTGTGGTGGCACCATTAACTGTCCCTCCACAGGGCCTGCATGTCCCAATTGCTTACTCGAAGCTGAAAAAATCCTACTTTTGGGGATATGACACTGACAACGCTATGGTTAGGCAGCCGTCAAACACTATCTTCTATAATACCAGAATAAGTTGATAAAGCAAAATGCGGTTTAAATGTGAATTTGGTAGATAAAGGCAGGTAATGATCTGAATTGGTAGGGGATGGATCCCAGCCTCCTAGGTTTTACCTCCAAGGAGACACCTTAAGTAGGTTCTTACAGGGAATCCCCATTTAGGGTATTTAATGAAGATCTGATAAAAATTTAGAAGAATGGTGAGAGGAAGTTAATGTCTGCGAAGTATTGCACGAGATAACACGTGATCAATTTTGGAACCTACGATTTTTATTATTATTAAGTTTCACTGTGGTTAGAACTAGCAGATTTCATTAGACTCCTTCACAAAATAAAGGTTTAATGATCATGCATATTTGGCTATGATTTTGGTGAAACCTTACGAACACTGAAAACAGCAAGAGACAAGTGGCACATCTTACCTTATGAGCTTTGCACATAGCGCTGAGCGCTTGCACGTCGTGACTGGTGTGTCTTCCGTCCTGCAGACACATGGCACATACGGGCACTTTGCAGAGCATGCAGTACATGCCCAGCGTCTCGTCGCTGTGCTCGGCGCAGCCCACCTGCTTGCCCTTGTTGCGGGTCCTGAGGGCCTGCTTGCCCTGCTGCGGGGGGAGCAGGGCGTGCTTGGCCAAGGGGCCGCGGGCAGGATGGCAGTTCTCGCGGCACTGGTCGCAGTAGAACACCTCGCACTGGTCGCACATGACAGTGGCCTCGCTGGGACTGTCTCCTTCGCACAGCTGGCACTTGATGGCCAGGTTCTTGCTCTCGCCATACTTGTCCACTATGGTCTGCATGGCGCGGTTCTTGGGCAGGTTGTGGGCGCCCAGCTCGTCGAAATAGATGATCTTGTGGCACATGGGGCACGTGAGGGATAGGGCATTGTTCTGCAGCGGAGGAAAAAGGATGCCCTGCAATAATACAAAAAGAATAACTCAACTAACGAATTTTCCAAGGTACAAAGCAGACACATCGATATCAATAAATGTTTTACTAAAAATTGAAGAACGCCATCAAACGTTCACATTTTGAAAGTAGTACATACGATCTTTTAAGAAATTTATTTTTTGTGTCATGCACCCCTCAGGGATGAAAGGCCAAGGACCTAGATTAAAACATCCAAGACCGAATGTCCTGAAAGAGGTGTGTAACAGGGTAAAGCAGTAACAATGAAGATTGTGAAGCTACTGGCGACTGATGAAAGCATTTGAAACATAGTGATGTACATTGAATGTTTTGAGTTTTGAGTATGCGACCTGACGCTAACATGATCTGGATTATTCTACATGTATCTACATTTATACTACAGAGTTTGTTGACCTGAACTATTTTTTGTTTTTTACAGATCTTACAAGTTTTAATTAATCAGCCATCGCCAGGTTAGTTCAAGTGAATGCTAGTGGTTATTAAGACATCCCCAGTTATTTGTTAAAGATGTTAAATGCTACTGCCAAGCGGACGCTGATGTAGAGTTAACTTGATAATGTTTGTATTTGAATGACATTGCCATCACCATTCTGCGTATGAGGGACACTAATTGAAATTGAGTTCAGTGAAAATGGCGCCACAACGTTTTACCATCCAATTTCACCGACCCCAATAATCCTATTTTTTAAGGCGTTATACTCCTTTACAAGTATTTTCTGTCTATTCATGTAGGCTACTAAGTTTAAACGTGGAGGAACATCATTCATTTATTTTTTCAAAGAACAGTTGCATTGGTGAGCACTGCCATTGGCGACCAAAGCGGTTGAAAACAGCAATGAGGGATGCCATACATCACGAGCACATAAAAAAATGGTAGAGGGGGATTGCCCATTTCGACATCACATAAATGGGGGACAGAGAGAAAAGAACGCCCCATTGCACGTGTTTGAGTATATTTTACTTGATCCGGCATGATCGTAATTCTTCTGGGGTCAGTTGAAGCCCGAGCCATGTTAAGCATGCAAAACAAAACTACATTTTTGCTCCAAACACGTTATTACTGCGACTGAGTTACTTTATTATAATTTGGAAATGTCCCTTTCATCCCGTAAAAGAAATTTAACTTGAAAAAACCCATTGAGCAACCTCCAAAAATTATTTTTTTATTTCAATGAAACCTCCGAAGCTGGGCATCGGAAGTTGCATAGTTTTTTCATGTTCATAAATAATGTTTTATAAATAAACGGGACATTTTCAAATTATAACAACTTCAGGACAACTAAATTCTTAATGGTCCAAACACAAATTTAGCAATTATAATAAGTACTTAGAACAAATACAACAAAAATTTGGATTTTTAAGCGTATTTCCAATTTTTTACTTAAATCAACCAATATTTTACGTGTTTAGTCGAACCAACGAGTAAGTTGGAAACAAGGCTTCCAATTTGCTGAACCAGTCTGCACGAGGGCGTGTCTCTTAAAATTCCTTATGGGAATCATTAAATAGAATTTCCCGCCTAGGAACGGACACAACGCAAAGGCTACTCTTTCTGAAATTTAATCCACGACTAGGAAGTGTAGGTGAATTTCGCGAACGAGAAAGAACACCGACATGAAGGACTTCAATTAGTTTTATTTCTTTTTAGTTTGTGTATAGGCCTATCGACTCAACAATATTGATTCGTTATGCTTCTGTACGTAATGAATCTAGAAAGAGCTTCCACGGGGTTCTCCCCCCCTCCTCCTCCTCCTCCGGTAAATATCGATACAGATTTAAAAAGATAATAAATGGTACATGCGATGGATCTAAAAGGTTTCTCTCAAAGGTTTAAGCGGTACAAGAATGCGACGAGAGAATACAGAAATAATAAAAAGCGATCAATTGTTTACATACAACGCGTCTACACAGAGAAAAAAACCTCTGAAAATCGATGGAAATCTAAGTTAGCGCTCGCTTGAGGTAGTTTCTAATACAGGGTGTTCAGGAAGTCGACAGAAGCACAGTTGTGGCTGATCAACAAAGAAAACAGCTTTCTCGCCGAGAAGTAACTTCAGCAGCAATAAATGTGTGGTCATTCCCTATAAAAAAAACTTGTTCAGTTGCAGTTAAAAATAAGCAAGGTTAGTTTTACGTCGGTTAATTTGTAACTAATAATGCAGAGTGATGAACTGGTTACATGCACTGATGGACATTTAATGTCAACTCCCGGTATCAATAACCCTTGCTTGTTAGCAATTGTTGAGTTTTTTTTTTTTTATAAAAGTAAACATTAAAAATTAGATGGAATGTGGACTCAAAGCAACTTATATCCTGAATTAGAAAACTACCGTTCGATGTTCTAGAGAAAAAAGTGCTCACAAGCAAGTGCTTCCAGTGGGAAAATGTAAAATATGGATGTAAGCCTATCAAATTCACGATAAATAAATTAAATGTTTCTAGTATATAAAAACAAACATAATTGGGACCCTTGAGCACGAAAACATAATGAGCAATTCAAATGAGTACGTGAAGCAAAAATGTGTTTTTTTTTGTAACACGTTTGGCATCCTTTTGGGTCGGCCTTCAACAACCTCAACTTTAATCCAATGCGGAAGGGAGATCCAGAACGAAATGACAGCGAGGGTCAACATTATGTAATTGGTGGCACTTCTATTTTTAGAAACGATTGACGCGAAAAGAGGGTGGGAGAGGAAGTCAGCTGACCCTGTTAAAAACCAGGTGAAGTTTCGGTTCACGTGCGTAAGCGCTGAAAATGTTTGATGTCGGATTGTTTACTTTTTGTTCCCGAGTGGATTAATTTTTTTAAATTAAATTTTAACTACTTCTGCTTTTATTAACCTTTTTTTGGAAGGGCGCTAAACCACAAGGTCTTAATGGATTAGAAGACGGCGCATGCGACTGATTGGGAACGTTTCTACAAAAACTTTTCAATAAGTTGTCGTAATTAAACGTAAGTGGTGTGCAACGTCTGAACATGTTGTCGTTTGAACGAAATCAGATTAGTGATATCTATATTTTTCACGAAACTGGTTTTTACCCTGTCCTGATTCATAAAAGCTGAGTTTTTGGCGCTTGGTAAGTTATGGTTTGGCCCCTTCATTTATTCTTCAGGAAACAAACATTATCCTGACTACTATATATCTGACCTCGACATTTCGATCATTTCAAAACACAATGCGACAAGTAGCGAGCAAGTATTTTCACACGTGCTATTCTCATCCATGAAAGAAGATAAAAAAGTCACGCCAGAAATAGCTGAAATTTGCATTTCAACTTCACTGGCGCCACCAAGTCATTGAACGTGAAGATCCGCCTATTCACTCGTACTTCGCTTAACGGCCTAAATAGGTTCCTGGAAGCTTGGCTGCAAACCGAAATGCTGTACAACGTAACATGTTTTTGCATGCAAATCGATATAAAATTACAAAGCAAACATTCCAAAACTCCTTCAAAATTTTGGAAAATTATTTTAATTTCTTTGCGCTAAAAATATGTAAAGAACTTAAACAAAATTGAAAAGTAAAAATACTGTTAACAAAAATTTTGAGCAATCTGAAGATTGAAGATTCACTTTGACCCAGAAAAGAAAATTTCAAGTTTGAGTTGATCAATACATGAAACAGGATATTTAGGGTTAAGGCGAATTTATATTAAACAGTATTCACTTAGAATGAAAACCTTGGATGAATCTTCCAAATTGACAAGTGTAAACAGCCTTTCACTTTTGATTCGTCGAAAGTGAACATTGAAAGTGAACGATGGATGAAAGCAATGAAAATAGAGCTCGCGCATGAAGGGGTTCTTGAAAAACAATTCCGAAATACAATCTGGAAAGCGTTGCCACATAGATAAAACGTTGTTTGGTTTCCGGGACAACATAACCGAATGAAAGAACATTCATTTCTTGACTTACTAATACGAAATCACACGCCTAATGTTAACTGCTTCATCCAAATCTGAGATGAAAACAACTTTCACTATCATCTTCACTTTGGATGACTCATTCTTGATGTTCATCAAAAGACCTTTGGACATTCTAGCTACATATACCTAAATGCTTCCATACGCCTTAAAGACCCATACACTTCCATGTACATTGTATATGTTAGAAAATATTTTATTTTGGCCGTATAATGAAACGCGAACATAAAACAAAAAAGCCGTATAACGCGGCTGTGGGCCTATAGCGAGATACTAGTGCACATGTGGTTTTCAAGATGCCACACGTTTTCACCTTCATCGCTAAAATCGAACTTTTCAACCGAAATGTTCTTTGCAATAGCAGTTAAACCGAACACATACCTGCAAGTTGGGAGTGCCGACGTAGCTGTTCGGCCGACTGGTGCAAACGACCCCGCTGTCAGTCTCGCTCACGATGCTCAGCTTATCCACGTCCGGATAATCCGCGCCGTTCAAATCCGCGTTCAGGTTGCTGATGTTCTCCTCGGACGACGGCTGCACCAGGTGCTGGGCCGGCTGCTGGAGGTGGACGGCGCAGTTGAGGCACACCGAGTGGTAGCACGGCAGCAGCACTGGGTTGTTCAACAACTGTTTGCAAACGGCACACTTCAGCTCTTCTTCCATGCTCGAACGCCACGCGCTAAATCCAACCAACGCCGAGCATACGGGGTATCCGAAACACGTGCAAATCCGAACAGGGCAACAACACGAACGACTTCGACAACGTCTGACGATCTACTGACTAGTGACTACACAGCTCCACCGACAACGATGCTGTGAGATTCGGGCTGGAGCGTAGAGGGCGAGCGTGGTTTCTAGCGCCATCTACCGAGCGGTCTCGGAAGGTGGCCGAATTTAATTGAATTTTGAAGCTGATTTGCATAATAATTTGGATTCCAGCGCAGAGATCGAATCTTTAGCGGACGTTACACGATCATTACTAATGCCATTACTGGAATAGTGGCATCTGAGAATGACATTGCTAATGATTGTGTAAGGTTACTACTAAGACAAAAGCATGTTCATAATGAAACAAACTACTCGCACATTGTTGCTTCAAATACTTTTTATAATTGAAGGGTGCCAAACCATAACTCACCAAGCGCCAAAAAATCAACTTTTAGCACCGAGTTGATTTCACTCAAAATGGGTTAGGACCTTATGGTTTGGCACCCTTTAATTGCTAAATCGTTCCGCAATGCAAGTAGTCATGTAGGGAAGCCCCGTTTAAGGCGGTCGCGTAATGGTTGTTTTCAAATTGCTTATATTTTTTTAGCAATAAACGGGACATTTTGAAATTGTAAACCAAATCTGAAACCCTAGTGGACGACCAATTCTATAGTGGCGAAAATAAATTTAATAATTATATCAAGTAGCCTATCTGACGCAAAAATGGCTCAGCCTTATCAGTTTCGTAAATTTATTAAAATACTGTTTTGTTTAATCCATACCGGTAAGTGTTTAAGGTGAATTCCAAAATGGCCATTAACTCGAGTTTTGGGCTTCACTTGTTGTTCGTGAGACACGATAGTCCAACAGATGCGGAAATGACAGTTCGGCTGTCAAAACTTTTCAAAAATTTCACCGTTTCAATAATTTAATTTAACACGTACAAAAAAACTTAACCATCGTCCGAAATCATCAAAGCCATCTGATTGTTAATCTGTATTTATAGACAGTTACTCATTCTAAAATTATAAGCAATATAGCCTAAATAAACACTGCAAATGAATGCAGTCCTGAATTCCCCATAGGCCTACATGTATGTGGATCTGGAATTTACCAGAAAACTGTAACCATATTCATAACATCCTTCCCCCATGTAACCATACATCAAACGCCCACCCTCCCCCTAGTTGATGATGTAATTTATGCATGCTTCCTCATGGACTTTTCGCCGAAACAGGGCGGAAGTGGCGTCGATTTACGACACTTCGTTTGAGGAAACATTTCGTCAAAAAAATCGCACTAAAGGATATTGCAATCAATTAGTACATTTGAATTCCCAGTCTTGTTGGACAGATCCATGAATTCGTTAATTTTTTTAGAAAATATTTAGTTTAAGCCGCTTTCGTAGACTACAAGGAATAATGGGAAATTCTTTATCCATAAAGCCTCAAATCGAGACGGCCCAGAAAGTTGGAATTTGCCAGCTATCCAAAAAACGTCTGAATAAGGTAGGCCTAATATTGATGCATAGATTGCTCGATATTTTGGAAATTTTCCTTTATGCCGGGTACCCTTTCCAATATTCCTTGAGAGAATGTAATTGTGATGATGTGAATGTGTTAACTTTTTTATTAATCGAACATAGTTAAATCAAATGTATTGAAACAATTAATCAAACACGTGGGTTTGAAAAATGTAAGACAACTTAATACAGAATTGCCATAGAAATGGACATGAGTAATTCTTGAGCATTAAAAATGCAAGACAATTTAATGCGAAATCTTTCTTTTGGCTTGGTTTAGACACAAATGTAAACAATCCAAGATGTTGGCGCTAAATAAGTCCATGGGGGTTTACTTGATAAGGTTCCAACTCGAGCTCATGTAGTTTACATTTTTTTTAGAATGAAATAAAAATAAGGAGCGAATTTTCATAATTTTCGTTTTCTTTTCTTTTTTTTTATTATTATTTAGTTTCCCAAGAAGTTAGTGAAGATTGCGAAGCTGCTGAGGTCGCTGGACTTGTCTGAAAATTCTATTTCTAAGATTCCTTCCAGTATTAGCAATTTTGAAGACCTCAAGCACTTTGCGATGAATCAGAATAAGTTAGGTGAGGTTTCCACTGCTGATCTAATAATTACACCATGACTCCAGAAAGCAACTTGGAAACATTGCAAACAACATCCTTAATGATTTGGAAGATATGATGAATAAATGTGTGAAACGCTTTCGAAAACTTGTAGGTTATAACCTGATAAGTTAAACTTTAAATTTCTCATTGTAGCATCATTGCCTGTTAACCTTGGGACACTAAAAAACTTAGAACGCCTGGCCTTAAGTTGCAACCTGTTAACATCATTGCCTCCCACATTTGGCCAGCTGACCAACTTAAGGACCATCAATCTGAGTTCAAACAGATTGACGCAGATTCCTGATGTGTTTGGGGAAATGAGGTGGTTAGACGTTTTAGATTTAACCGATAACAAGATTACATCTATTTCCGAGCATGTCAAAAACATGCATGTAGTGGAGTTAATTATGAATCAAAATCAGGTAACTTCGTTTTTGACAGATGAATGATCTTTTACCAAACTGCTTGCTCTTTATTCAAAACCGAGTTTAAATTTTTTACCTAGGTTTCTTCAATTTCTGAAGCAATTATCGAATCTCCACGGCTGAAAATTTTGCGCCTGGAAGAAAACTGCCTTTCCGTTTCTGCATTAACTCCTAGAATTCTAAGCGAATCTTCAATCGTTTTATTGGCAGTTGATGGGAATGTGTTTGAAATGACAGAACTTCATCAGGCAGAAGGATATGATGTGGTAGGTGGTTTGTAGGTCACCTGCACTCAAATTAAAAAAGCAAGGTATAATTCCTAATCCCTTCATTGTTTACAGTATATGAAAAGGTATACAGCAACAAATAAAAAGATGTATCGAGTGCCTGATTAATATTTTGCTATGCTAAAAAATCGACATCAAGTCATCCTTTTACGTAACATCTGCAATTTTAATAGCACTTAGCTACCAAAATTTGACAAAGTGAAATTCACTCATCGTGTGGTTGTATCAAATGAGCAAATAAAGTATGTTTTATATTCACCTTGATTTCATTTTTTAAAGAAAATACTAGTGTAGTTTGGGGTTGAGATAGCCAAGTGGCATTATCAGCTACTAGGCCTACTGGATAAATGGATCGTGGGTAAATAACCTATTTTTGAGTGCTATTTTGAATGCCAAATTCAATTAATTACCCTCCATCATCGTAAACACTAAATCATTTTTTTTAATCCCAGAAAGATGACAATTTTCTTACCTTCTAATATAATTAAACGCCAATATAAGAAAATGAGCATGATAACGTAATGCCATTACTGTTAACAAAAACGAGATCAAAAATATTTTTGAAAAAACGTTTCATAGATTCTCAACAACAATTACTTTTAATGGGTAAACGCGAACATGCCTACACAATAAGAGATAGCATGAAAAACGTGGAACAATTTCAAATACACGTAGACCTACTATGAAACCTTGCTATTGTGACCACCGAAGGGACCGGACAAAATCGGTCGCCATAATCAGGTGGTCAATGTTTTGAAAAAATGTATTTTTAAAAATTAATAAAAATAGATATATTTCTCATCCCCTTCCCCAATTTGTACATTTAAAACCAATTTAATTATTATTACTTTCATTAAAAATTGCATGTACATGTATTTATTAGGTTCTTTATTTAAGATTGTATTGTGATTAATATTACGTTCTTTCAATAGAAGTGGCATACGGAAATAACAAGGGTATAAAATTAATTTTTCAATCAATACTGAAATTGTATCTTCGAAAATTTGTTTGGTAAATTTTGATCAGTATCACTTAGGCCTACATGAAAGCACCCCACAGGTGAGCAATTCCCTGCCTACATAAAAAAAATACCTTGGTACACATTTTGAGATCTATTTCACGTCCGTGTAATGCATTCTGAAATATATTATGGGTTATACATTTTGCTTCAATGTATTTAACAAAATATGTTCACTTTCACATTTTGTACAATATTTTTACATGGAAATTCATATTTTGCAAGTAACACATTGTAAATATTTTGAGGTAATTGTGTTTCAGTAAACATTTTCGAAAGAATTCATAAATAATGCATGAAGTGGCAGAGACAGTAGCGTGGTTGTCCCAGAAGTTGATATATTTCTTGATCTATGATCGCTTCCCAGATCAGTCGTGAATTGTTCGTAAGTAAATATGATTGTAGTTTAAGAAACGACATTATAGTGCTTTGTTGTTTATAAGTTTCCAGTTCTAATTACAAATGAAAATGACCGCATTTCTGTTCGCTGTGTAAAATGGATGCAATTAGAGTATAATAATTTTTGGTTCAATTAAATGCATTGACAATATATTGGTAATGTATTTTGAAATGCATTCCAGATATGCATTACATAATATATTGTGCAATATAAAATCTATATATTTATAAATACCTTGGATGTTCCAACTGATACATACATGTATTTTGAAAGCTATAAATACATTTCTATGAAATACATTTTTAAAACCATTATTTTAGTTTAAAATACATTTTAGAAAATATATTTTTCGAAGTGGGTGACTGAAAGAGCATTCGTGTGCCTAAGCGCATTTTGCGTACTTCTGGTCAATTATGAGTTACTGTAGTAAGGATG
>JAQIXS010005107.1:0-13409 GCA_034700785.1 Rossiulus vilnensis
CAGGGGGCCAGATCGGGCCACCCCTACTGATCGTCTCCACTCACAAGGGGTGATCGGGTCAATCGGGCGGGTGCAGGGGTCTTGGCCCCAGCACAGTGGTCCGTGAGGGTGCGGGGCATGAGTGCCGGCACAAGGGGTAGCGCAGGAAGGGCGCGCCCCTTTGGAGGCAAGCAGCCTGGTTCCTCCTGGTTCGTGATTGGTTGGGCATCAGATATAAGGGTGTACCCTGCAGGGTGCACACTTATGCTTTGCGATCCCTTGGCTAGGGATCGCTCAGGGGAGGCCAGATCGGGTCACACCCCTCTGATCGTCCGCACACCAGAGGGGCGATCGTGTGGATCGGGCAAGGCTGTGGGGCCGGCCATGGCGATCGGGAGGTGAAGGGGACTTGGCTCCTATCACCGAGGGCAGTGTCAGTGCGGGGCACGGGTGCCGGCACAAGATAGAGGCGCAGAAAGGCGCACCCCTTCGGAGGCAAGCAGCCTGGTTGCCATTGAGCTCATTGTGAACTGCCGAGGCTGCAAAGACCTAAGCCTTATATACCCTGCGCACAGGGGCTTCTGGGAGCAGAGGTGACTCACACACAAGGGCGCCCTCTGCTGGAGGTACAAGTGCGCCCTCTGTTGTAGGTGTGGGCATAAAGGAGGTGTCTAATTACAGCCTGAAGTCCATGAAGATTTCGATCAAAGAGGGCAGCTTGTTTAAATTAAAGAATGACTGGTTCAGCTTAAATAAGTTAACTAGATTGCAAAACAAATGCAGCATGACAGTATGACAATTTTTTTCTTATGAATGTTGGCATTAGAATACAATAAAATAGAATATAACATTCATTGTTAAAATTGGAAGTTTCAAAGCATGCGCCTAATGACGTCATCAGCTGTGCACATGCAAATTCACGTGGCATGGAGAAATTCGCCATATAGCTTCCCCTCAAGAGTCAACGTAAATTTAAATTGTGAAACTTCATGTAACGAGGGGCATAGCACACATTCCAGCCATGCCTAGTTCTGGTTCCAGTTGTCGGGAAGTGATGGTCTGGAGATGGTGATGGTATTGAATCACTGTTTTCATCATTATCAGAGTCAGAGTCAATGTCAATTAAAGTCCTTGGCTGCTCAATAGTTCTCTAGTGAATTAATATAAGCTGGTTTCAATTTGTTGATAGCGACAACTTTGTTTTGTCCGATAATGCATAAGGTGAATATCTCTTCATTGCGCTCAGTGACTTCAAAGGGACTGCCCTAGGGCATGTGGGATGCAGGTCTCAATTTATCACTTTATCCGCAAGAAGACAAGAGTGCATGTCGAAAGATTGCTAAAAACTACTAATGTTTTAAGACTATGGTGGGTTGTGAGAATTGGCCGTAGCGTCCTCTTTTGTCGTTTGAGCTGAAGAGAAAAATCTAAAGCTTTGAAATGGGGAATTCCCCAGGTATCCAGAGAGTTTGGCCATAAACCAGCTGTGTAATAGTGCAGTTTTAATCTTCTTTCAATGTGTTATGAAGACTAAGCATTACAATAGGGAGGGCATCACCCCAGTGACTGTTGTGGCATCTCAAAGAAGCTTTGAGATAAACACAACCATTGCTTTGAGGATGGAATGCTCTTGTGTGTCAACGATCTGTATCAGTGAGTTGGTAAAGTTCTCAAAAAAGTGAATTGTCGCTTTTCTTTGCCCTGGCCTGTAGTTCTCTAAGAGGTACTCCAAGGCGTGCGATCCATTCTGCCATGAAAGCACGTGCAACAGTCACTGCTTCTTTGTTGGAGATAGGAATAGCTTCTGGCAAACGAGAAAATCGTTCAAAGCATGTTAAGAGGTAATTGCAACCATTTGAAATAGGTAAAGGGCCAGTAAGATAAATATGAATATGGTGAAAGCATTGATATGGTTGACCAATCTGCTGGAGTTTCAAAGAAATGTGGCAAAAACCAGGCCAGACGTAACTTTGGGTCACCCGTTTGGGAGATGATTTTTAGCTTGGATGTGAAAGTGAATTTAAGTTGTCAAAGACCTCCTTCCTAAATGAAAGAGGAACATATGGTCTGGCTTTATCCTGAGAGACATCTCAGATGAGTTCCACACCAGTATTTATAGTATCGTTTTTCTAGCACCAGGTTAGTTGCATTAGTTTATATTAATTACTGAAGCTCTGTGTCATGTTTTTGGGCTTGAGCCATGGCTGCTAAATCGATCTTCCCTATTGCCTCTACTCTTGAAAATATATCAGCAACGACATTGTCTTTGCTGGCCAAATGCTGAATGTCGGTCGTTAACTGAGAAATGAGGTCTACATGGCGATATTGTCAGGGTGAGCAGTGATCTGGTCTTTGTCAGAAAGTATAAACTAAAGGCTTGTGATCTGTAAATATGGTGAATAGACGACCTTTGGCCAGTTTTCTTGTCGATTAAGCATTTACCCTAACAGTCAGGCAGAGGTTCAAAATGACCAAGAAAGTCATTTCAAATAATCGGTTGTGTAGTGTCAGTGATTGTGAACCCAACATCCAGTTGACAACTGTGGCTGCCATATGTTGAAATGTGAGAATTGTTGGCAGCAGATAGCGTGAGTCCTGCATAGTTACAGCGAGGAAGTACGGTTATGTCGGAGCCAATTTTTATCAGAAATGCATGACCTGATCCGCTGTTAGTTATACAGAGACAGTACAATCGTGTATCAGAACAGGTTGCCTCTGGACCTGTTCTGAGCGGCGTTTTCCATTGACTGTCTTGAGCATGGAGCACAACAGTTTCTTGCTTGTCTACCGAAGGTGTGATTGTAATAACATGGTCCATTGTCAACTTGCTGGAATGGTCGTTGCCGTAATATTCATTATTTGTGAAACAACAAATAATCACACGTTCTCCAGTGGTTTCGAGAGAGCTGCCATCTCAGCCCGGAGATTTTCAAGTCCCGTAGAAGGCACTGGCTTTTGGGTGGATGATACTGTCATGCTGTTGATTAAAAGTAGCTTGTCCGTGAGTTGACCAGGTTTGCCAGTGTCTTCTGTATCTTGTGTTGAATTGCCACAGTTTGATGATTACATCTCTAGATCGAATGTCATGTCCAACTTGAAGGATCATGCAACGTAAAATTTTGAGGGATTCTCATCACCTTGCTTGGAGCTGGTAAAAAGTTCACTAAGGCACTGATCTTTTGTTTTACTTAGTTAGCTAACTAGAGCTGTTCTTAGTGCATCAAACATGTCACTTGTTGGAGGTGCACCAAGAATGTCACTGACTTGTACTACATGTTCAGGTTCAAGCAGGGCAGTGGCGTGGGAAAACATCTTTTCATCATCGTTAATCCCTGCATTCTTGAAGGAATATTTGATTTGTGGAAACCAAGTGTCTATATCTTTAATAATACACTTTGGTGCTTTGCATTCCTTTGCCATTTGAAAAAGTTCTTTCAGACGATCACGTCTGGGTCACAAATAACACGCCTCAGTGTCCATGAAGATTTGGATAAAAGAGGGCAGTTTGTTTAAATTAAAGAATGACTGGTTCAGCTTAAATAAGCTAATTAACTTTAATTAAACTAGATTGCAAACCAAATGCAGGATGGCAGTATGAACGTTTTAATAGAATAGAATATAACATAGAATAATATGTGGCAAATAGAATTATTCATTGGTAAAATTGGAAGTTTTCAAGCATGCGCCTAATGACGTCACCAGCTGTGCACATGCAAATTCACGGTGGCGTGGAGAAATTCGCCACATATTTATTCAAATAAACCATGCAATGTGTTTGCAAGAAGCAGATGACTCAGAGTGACAGCATCGAGCATGGAAGTGCGTCTTTTGGGCTCCTCGTTTGCCACGTATTGAGGTTTTAAACGAATTGGATTCGATGGAGCGACTGTTTAAAAGTGTTTGCTTAAAGAAGTCAGGAAATAATTCTGATAAATCGGATTTTAATTTCTACATTGAAAAAGCAAGACCGTTTGGAAATGTCAACATGCATTGAAACATTACAAACGAAATTTGTGAAGTATTCTGCAGAAATTGAGGCTGCAAGAATTGCTGAAATATCATCAACAAGATGACCCAGATTTATGATTTTTTGACTCGGTACTATCCTGACTGCCTGTGCATCTCGGAGCCTTGCTATCTTTAGACATCCTGATGGATTCATGACTCCACCAGGCTACAATATCTGACAGACTTGTGAAACTAA
Source organism: Rossiulus vilnensis (assembly GCA_034700785.1). NCBI lineage: Eukaryota > Metazoa > Arthropoda > Diplopoda > Julida > Julidae > Rossiulus > Rossiulus vilnensis. The sequence continues at coordinate 4,184 of JAQIXS010005107.1, forward strand.
TCATAGTAGGGGTGTATGTATTTTTTTGAAATCCTACATACCCTCCTCTCACATCATAATCAAGTGTAAGTCTGATTTTACTCCAATTGTTGCATTGGACCTAATCCTGCATATTGGCCCTGTTTGACTTGAGGCTGTGTGTTACCCTCCATTTGACACTGTTGATCTAGATGCCTGCAGAGCGCTATGTGAAGCCCTTGAGGTGATCGCTCAAGTTCTTCACTCAAGTTATTGTGGAAAATTTCCACAAGTCTGGTATATACTAAGTGGCTACAAGTGGCTAATTAGCAGCATTTGCAATTTTGAATGTTAATTTAAAATGCCTCATTGCTGCATACAAGGCTGCAAATGAGGATATAAATTCTGTTCTGAGAAAGTGTTACTGTTTTATTTGCTAAATTTATTTTTCCTGTATAGAAAATTTGGTCATTCACTAGCCAGGTTTCAGTTCAGATTCAGAGCCTGATTTAGATAATGATTTGCAGCCTAATATGCAACAATGACTTATTTTAAATTTACCTTGATGATTGTGAATATTGGTAATTAGGGGAAACCTAGCATGCTCCTTTTAGCCTGCTCAATCATTTCAAGAAGCAATCGTATATTTTTAAAAACTAAAATTAAAAATAGGTTAGAAGACCTAAACCTCCCATTTTCAATTATTGTAGTTGTGATGTCATGACAGTTTATTAAGTTTATTTGTATTTGTAGGCGTCGATAATCATTAAAGGCGCTTGAGAAAATAGAACTACATACATGAAAAACCCTACACAAAATATCACAAGTGACCTCATATATGCGTGACATTTTGTGTAGGGTTTTCATTGATTGCAGTTATATTTTCGTCACTAGTGTGACATTTTTTAAGGGGCTTTCAACAACTGTTGCTGTATCTTCGCTAGCACCTACGATGTCAATGGAAAGGCATGTTGGGTAGGGTTTATAACAGAGGTGGGCAACCTATTTTTCAAAGTAGCCACAAGTGTGGCGAATAAGAAGTTATATTTGCCACACTATATGCATGCAAACAAGTGAACGTTAAAAAACCAAAAATAACAGTAGATTTGTCTGACAAATCAATTCAACTTTTTGCTGAATTTTCGAACTCAGTGGATATCTTAAATCGGCCTCCAAATGGTCATTAGTGACTCTTGAGCATTAAAAAATGCAAGGCAACAATGCAAAATTCGACAGGTTTAGCACCTATTTGTTAAACATTTTGTATGAAACTGATGTTGATCTATAAGTCTGAATCAATGAATTCTTCTGTGAACCTCACTTTAGCATGTTTTCACATATTCTAAGTATGATAGAGTATGAGGGAATTAAAATCAAATAGATTTGGTCGTTTTGTTCAAACTTTCTTTCACTGACCTCAGATGGTTGTTAGCACATATTTAATTTTTAATACATGTATCTAACATTCTACCGTAATCTTTAGTTCACCGATAACTTAATAAATGTAAAAAAATAACTGTTGGATTGTATTAAAATACATTGTCGTACTTCAATACAATCCAGCAGTTATCCAAAAGTTCAAGAATCACTGATAACTATTTGGAGGCCGATTTAAGATGTCCACCAAGTTAGAATATTCAGCCAAAAGTTGAATTGATTTAAATTTAATCGGAAAAAAAATTGATGTTGTTTTATAATTGTGAGGTTTCATATGACCACTCATATCATTTTAATTTCATAATGTCAATAAAACAAGAGTAGTAATTAATTACATACTTGCATGAATTTAGAAATTCAAAATATTATGCATAATAATTCATATTTAAACTTATTTTGTGAGATGAAGGTGATTGTGCTGGTCGAAAAATGTGTGCAACATTAGATCGAGGCGCCACCTAGGGCGAGCAGGTTGCAGCAGCCTAAAGTTTACTTAAGAGCTGGGAGACCAGTAGTATCTAGGGATCATAGCTATGCTGATGAGTAACTATTCCAATGTTCTGAATTTTTGTGGCAGCGATTAGAACTTTAGCGAGTCATCAATTGAGCTGCTTCTTGGGGTTCTTTATGGAAATTGCCACTATCTCCTGGGGCGAGCAGTGTTGCACCTGGGCAGCGTAATTTAGGGGTGATCGTTGATCACAAGTTAAGGTTTTCTATACATTGTGCCATGCCTTGGCTAATACCTTGTTCACACCAGACGAACCGGATCATAACTCCAGGCAATTATTGATTCGATTCGTTGGTGTGAATGATGTCAGCACGGCGGATCATAATCCAAACATAATTCACACCCCGTTGAGAAAATTGTCTTTCTACAACATAATTCACTGGTCAAACATAATTCGCGTAGTATTACCACTCAACATTTCCTGTTTAAAATTCCTTAATCGGGGAATTGCTTAAACAGGACTGGTTGTCTGGTACGGCTGCAGAATGCGAGGTGCAAAAAGTGTGTATGGATTTCTTTGTGATTTAAAAGGTTTGTGATGTGAAATGAAAACGAAATGTAGTTTTATTATTCAACAAATCAGTAGGACTATTCCTTATTCTGTTTATTATCTGCTTGAAAACGTCACATCGAGTAACAGCTAACAGCACCTAATAGCAGCTATATACCCTGTAAAAAAGATGGGTCCCATAATGCACTGCACATTACTTGATTCATGCGTGCATGTGGTGTGAACACCCCTCTTTTGGAGTGCATTTTCTAATTATAATTCGCCCAATGCATATTCCCTTCAACCATAATCCGAGTCTGGTGTGAACGAGGTATTAGGTACACTGCCTAAGTATGTATTATTTTTCATAGTTTAATGCTTTCAGAGCAAAGATATCGACACTGGGGGGCATTTGTGGCTTTTATAAGACCAAACTTGAAATTTGGATCTGATGTGTGGACCCACACGTTAAAACTTATATTACAAAGGCTGAAGTTGGGTCTGTAGTCATATGATCAACAGTTGGTGAGACGTGAGATTAATCTGGAAGCTAGGCAGGTCCGTTTTGATCTCTGGGTTTGTTTTAAACTCATAAAAGGTCTTTATGCCTGAGGATCCACCTCCCCTTCTCTATTTAGTTAGTGATACAGCCCACCTTTGAGTCTTATTTTGTTTTCTGCTCGGCTAAACTATCATCACCATTTTTCCAGGCCATTATGGGGGAGGAAGCCTGGAATAGTTTGTTTTTTATAGTGTTATGTCCGAATCATCGCAGATTTTTTACTAACCACCCTCTTTGCAAATTTAGTTATAATGTATTATTCTAATATTTTATCCTGAATGGCTATTGTGTAAGTTTTGTTGTACAACCATCAATTAACATTCTCCCCTTTATCTTAATAGTTATTATTATTATATACATGTAGTCATGGCCAAAAACCTGTGCGAATTTAACGATTTGTCGTTACTGTACATTTATGGCTTATGTGTAGTGTTGGTTCTTTTGCAAAATTCTGGCTTCATTTGCCTTTTCCTTTTTTCTCTCTTTTAAATGGAATGAGTTTTTCCTATTCTTTTCGCTCACATCTGTCAAATTCATGCATTGGCGTGTGTGCTCGATAGTAAGCCTGAGCTCGTCCATCCAAACAAGGCATTATGTAAAACCATTAGAAAAATTGTTAGTGTGATCGATCCAATAATTGTTGTCGGCTTTAAAGCTGTGTTTTCAATAACCCGCAAAAGCAATTACTTGAACGTATTTCTAGTACTATTGATAGTTAAGTTTTCGATAGGCAACTTTGGCACTCACCTCTCAAATTTGAATGCTGCATAAATAAGATTGCGAACGCTTTTCATGCTGAAATTCAGCGCCATTTGTATTTCATTTGGAAAACAAACATGTAATGGCAGACCATTTTCCGTAAGCATAATGCAATAGATAGTACACGTGCTTACCAACATATTTTTCGATAGCGTGCACGTGATGCCCGAATTATATATTTAAAAGGAACGAGTGATGGCCAAAGAGCCAATACGCGCAGATTCTGTGTAGCAGACTATTGTAATTTTACTAGCATTTTAAATTTTATAGACTTGAGGATCATCATTGAATGACGGAGAGTGACATTAAGGTTTTCATTAAAAACAGGAACATACCGCAGACGAATATCACTCAGTTGGATGTGACCATAGTGAACAAGATGGCTGTCTCTTGTTTCCAAGCTCCCTCCTAAAATATGTTCCCAGAGGTAATGTCCTGAAATGCATAATAAAATCAATCAAAAATACTCAAGTAAACTACTCTTACAACAAATGTGGTGCATGAAACAAAGAACATCATCTAAACTGTTTTAATTTTCATTGTAATAAAAAAATTTAAAATAACTATTGATAATCTGTAAAACAAAACTAGGGTTTCACACTTTATTACATCATACAGTTTGACGTTTTTTCCAACCTTGACTTTAGCATTTTTCCTGTTGTGTCATTAAAATGTGCACCAGCAATTTTGGTCTGACCATCATTCAAAAATTAATAGCAGGTGACAAAAACATTGTTTCAAAATTCAGCAATGACATCTACATGTATTAACAGCTTTTAAGTAAATTTCCAATGTTTTTCACTTGATCTTGTTGGCGAGGACCACTACGCCTCACGTCATGTCCATAAGCATTGTACTAATTTTCTCAGTACATGAAGACTGGGGCCAGCTGCACAGTGGTTTGATCGAGGGTATTTGGTGGTGAGTCACCATCCCACCATCAATGCTTGTTTTTAAACACACTGAACCAGATGGCGTTGGTCGCATGGACGCCTCTAACCTACCCGAGCTAGCCTAGTTAGCCACTAGGCGTGCCACGAAGAGAACAATCGTGTTGGTAAAGGCAAAATAACACCACAATTGCATTGCATACTGTTACTCACCCTCTACCGGAAGTCAGCCGCCTTGTTACCTCTTACCAGAAGACGGCCATCTTGTTCCCTCTTACCGAAAGTCGGCCATTTTGTAACCCCACCCTACCGGAAGTCGGTCATCTTGTTACCCACAATACAGGAAGTCGGCCATTTTGGTTTTCGGCAGCCATTTTGTTTTCTGCTGTCATGTAGTTACGGCGTCCATGTTGTTTTTTCGGAGGATATCTTGTTTCTGCTGATGTGTATCATGTTATGGCGGCCAGCTTTTTCTGTTGTAGGCAAGGATTGAACCAAGAATCCTTGGTTTATGGGCCATCCATGCTAACTATTAGGCTATGGAGGGATTCATAGTGGCCATGTGTTAAAGGTTTGGGTGCTCGCTATTCCTATAATTACTCCCATATGCCCTAATTAGAAGCAGGTGCATATATATCTAAAAGCTTATTTCCCTGTATGCCCTAATTGAAACTTTATGGCCCAATTTCCCATATGCCTTAATGGAAACTTTATGGCCTGAAATTCCTGTGTGCCTTAATAGAAACAATGGCCTCTATTTCCTGTATGCTGTGAGACATTTCTTCATTCACCCTTGACCCTGACAACTGCATTCCGTGTGAAATTAGCTGCCCCACACCAGACATGTGGTTGTTCGTGTGACCCTGGCCGGGAGTAGCGCTGCAGAGCTATTCCACGGTCATTGTAATCAACATTCCTTTCTATTCTTTCTCCTTGTCTCACTCCTTACCAAATTCCAATAACATTTCATCCCAGCATGCTCTGCTCGGCAAATATAAGTGAGTGCATGAGGACTGAGGGGGTCAATGGGTGCTTGGTCAACAGCACGAGATGATATTTTTCTCCACCTGCATTCTTCTCAGTCTGATACTCCAACCTGCCTGTAAGCCTTAAAAGCAGTTTTCTTTATTTCATTATTTTTAAGAATTGAACTGCGGCTTCAGCATTGCGTGGAAAATAGGAGCTACACAGAATTATTGAGATTACTAGTTTTTTTCTAACCGTCTTCCTTGAGAGCCAATTGGCAAGGGTATTGCTTTCTACCGCTCTGGATTTGAAGTCCTGAACTTTGTTGCTACCAGCTTTGACTCATTAAGCTGTTCCTGCTGCTGGACTGAGCTTTTACCAGGATAGCAGTGTGCGTTTCTGCTTACTGCTTGATCAGTCTACTGACCCCACTGCTGCAGATGTGCCCACCAAGGAGGAGAAAACCTGCTTAATCGAATTGTGAGTTTTCTGTGCTTATAACATCTTCTCAGTTATCGGTGTGACTCTTGCTGTTTGCCGTGCTCCTTCCTAAGGGTAATCAAGATGCCTGCCGTACTACAGTTTTGTCTTCCAGTCTCACGACTAAGTGGCTCTGACCGGAGCTGGTCAGCCACCGTTTGCTGAACATTGCAAGTCTTCGTCCTACTGTTTGCTCAGTTTCGGGTGCCCCTTTATCGATGTTTAGTTGTTTGCACGCACTGTTTCTACCATGTCAACGTGACACCCTGAGTTTCTCTTTCGAGCTTTGTTTCAACTGTATCGCTTTGATTTTCGTTCGGCTAGCTAGCTACACGTCTTGTAGTAAATCCAATGTTACATGTTTCTTTTCTAAGTGCCAATGCTTAATTCTTTTACGCAGTTCCGTGGTTGCAGCTCAACGTTTGCACCCCTGTCGTTGTGTGGCTTGCCATACTCCGGTCTCACATATGCCTTAGTGGAAATGTTATGGCCCCCTAATGTCCCATATGCCTAAATTAAAAAGATATCCATGCAAAAGGCCTTAATTTCATGTAATAAAATACTAGCAGATGCTACTAATTTCCTGAATGCTAGAATTTAACTAAAAAATCAATTAAAAATAACGCCCCAAAAAGAACACTAAAAATGATCGAAAAAGGCCCACAAAAGGGCCTAAAGTCGGCAAACAATGGCGCTCAAAAAGGGCAATGAAACGGCCGAAAATGACGTTAAAATGGGCGCTAAAAATAGTAAAACAAACGCTCAAAAAACCCTAAAATAACGTTAAAATGGGCGTTGAAAACGATTAAAAATGGCCCTACAAAAAGGCCTAAAGTTAACCGAAAATGGGGATACAAAAGGCCAAAAATCGTGCTCAAAAGCCCGCTTAAAACCGGCGAAAATAGCGTTCAAACATGACTAAAATGGCGCTCAAATAAGCGCTTAAAACAGTCAAAAATGACACTCAAAAGGGCCAAATAACAATCGAATATGGCGCTTAAAATGGCCGAAAAACGATCAAAAATGACTATAACAGCCGAAAATGGTGCTCAAAATGGCCGAAAACGGCTCTCAAAAAGGTCTAAAATGGCAACCTCTAATTCAAACCAGGCCTATGAAATGATAGCAAATGACATTTAATCACTACGTTATGCCCCACTAATAGTCATGTCCCTACATACCCCCAAATTCAAAAAAATCCCTTCTCAGCTACAAGATCTTTGTATGAATCAAGATAGGGCATGTCCTTATTTGTTCTGATGTGCTAATAATCCCCAGATCCAAAATTGAAAGTATGCCCATCAATGCTACAGGAAACATGATAAGACATGTCCATTACATCCCTCTTCCTTAACTATCAAGGCTGTCTGTACCCAAAACAGAGAAATATGATGTGATTGTAAGGGAGAATGAGTGCAAGCAAGACAGAAAAAGGGCAACATGAAGGCAAGAAAAGAAAAAGTGCAAAGAAAGTAAAAGCATCATAAGGAAATATGATTGTAGTACAAAAAAACAGAAGTTGGGAGAAGTATCAGAACTTTGTAAGAGTACTTTTGGTACTTTTGATATTGGTGACGATCAATGTCGAAGGAACCCCACAAAACGTCAGAGGAGGAGTAGCATTCTTGGAACAAGGGGATTTCTTGCTGTCAAATGCCAAATGGACATTGGTGTTTGATATTTCTACAGGTCAATTCAAGTCACACATACAGCACATTTGATCGGCAATGCAAAATTCGCATAATTGCTCATATAATTTCTCAGACTATAGATATTATTGCCCGACTGCAAATATGCAATCACTGGTACGAAGTGGGATAACATTACTACTAAATGAAGTAGATAATTTAAAAAGGGATATTTGTTCATATCATTGGATGAAGCAACCATCAACAAGAGAAAAACGAGGCATGATAGATGGAGTGGGACAAGGATTAAAATTCTTATTTGGAATAGCCGACTAAGATGATGTAAAACATATTAATAATAAAATTGGAACGATTAAGGGAATTTTGAAAAGAGCAATACATTATGTAAACCAACATGCTAGTTTCATAAATTATACACTAGAAGCAGAAACCGAAACAAAAGTAAACAAATTAGCAACAACCATTTATCGAACAGAAAGACAAGCAAACAATACTGAGTGTAGTGCAATGATTGGACATGCCTTACACACAATGGAGATGTTATTTATGTTAACATTCGGCAGGGATTTCGGGCAGGAAAAGAGCAACTGGGCCGCATTCCAGAAATTCCGAATTGGGAAACAGGTGACGGGCGGTGCGTTCTCCGCCGCCCCACGGAAGAGTCGGAAGACGAAGTCACCCCAAGGTGACACTTAGGAATTTTCCTTGCCCTTTAGCGCGCACTGCACCTGACGCAACCGCGTGGCGCGTTCGAAACCCGGTCAGCTGATGGGATCAGCTGACCAGGCCGCATTCTTTTAAGTGCGGCCATATTGTTTTTCGACACTCATGCTGAGGCCATTGACCGGGGTGGTCAACTTTTGCACTGGCGACTTTGAGGTCAGGCCGTGCGGCCACAACTCGAAACCTGTTGCTGTCTTCTTTATTTCTTGGCCATGGTTATGGTCCAGAATCGTTTTCAAGCCATTTTGTTGAAGCCAACAAATAAATCTATTTGAAAAAACCACAACCACGCTCACCTCTGTGTATCTCATTCTAACAATTTAATGCAATTTATCGTGAATGGATTAATTTTAGAGACGCAATACATGAGTTAGGACAGCGTAAACTAAGTCCTTAGCTAAAAGAACCGAACAAATTTGAGCAAATTTTAGCTGATTTATGGGATAACTTACCTGATTAAATGAAATTGTTAGGACCAATAAACCATGATACCATTCGAGTAGCTAACGAATGGGTACAGGCAATACCTACTTGGAATAATAGTAAATTAAGAGTTTTCTTAACAATACCTTTGAAAACCAACCATAATTACTTCACATTATACCAAATTTTACTGGTTCCCCAAATAATCTAAAATTCAACAGTAGCAATAATCATTGAACCAGAAACATCTCATGTTGCAGTAACATCAGATAAAAGATTGCACATGTTAATCTCACATGTAGACCTTTTGCAATGTACGAATGGATTCCAAAAGTTTTGTAATCTTCCCAACATGATTAAACAAAAATCATGTGCAAT
>JAQIXS010005108.1:0-13405 GCA_034700785.1 Rossiulus vilnensis
CGAGAATTCGTCAATATGATCGATGTTATAGACCTTGCGCTATCTCCAATTTTCTACACTTCTTTGCTCCAATGAGATTAACTGATTTAAAAGTTTTCAAAATAGTTATTTTTTTGCACTTTCAGATTATTCAATTTGTTCAACTTGTCGATTAAGGCCATTCATGCTCGTCAGATCTTTGACAGCCGCGGTAACCCCACGGTGGAGGTAGACCTCACTACCGACAAGGGCCTGTTTCGAGCTGCCGTCCCTAGCGGAGCTTCCACTGGTATCTATGAAGCCCTTGAGCTCAGAGACAATGATAAAGGATCATATCATGGCAAAGGTAACCCTTTGGTTTTTATAACATTAATGCTGAAGGCTTGGTATGGTTATATTAAGAACGCTCTCAAAAATAAAGTCACTTTTGTATGGGGAACCTGCCAGGTGTCCTAAAGGCCGTCTCCAACGTCAATGACATCATCGTGCCTGCACTTCTTTCCAAGGTAATCCTTTCTCTAGATTGAATTACTTCCACCATTATTGTATTGTGCCTTGTTTTCTCACTAACAGAACCAACAAAACGTTTATCTTGCAGGGCTTCAATGTCACAAGCCAGCAAGAAATCGATGGCTTCATGCTTGCGCTTGATGGGACAGACAACAAAGGTTGGGCTAAAAAAGCATTATCGAGGACTTTGATAGATTGCATCAGACTGTGAACTTAGATTTGCATCATAGTGAAGGACATCATTTGTGACCATTGCATCAAACATGTTTAAATTTAACCGGTGTTAATTCTCTCACAAGAACTTTTGTTATAAAACGTTGTTATAAATACCATTGGAACACTTTATAATTAATTGTCCACACAACACACTACAAAAATGTCCAACTCCTTAGGAGTCACGTTTTCCTTATTTTGAGCTTCTTCAGTCTTTGTTTAGCTTAATCCAAATTGATGGATTTTTTTGTTTCAGGTAAACTGGGAGCAAATGCAATCCTTGGTGTGTCACTTGCTGTTTGCAAAGCTGGTGCTGCAGAAAAGGTGGGTAAAGATTCTCCTAAAAGGTTGTTGCATATTTTGACAAGGAGGGATCACAGCTAGGGAATCTTGTTAGCTTCAAGTATATGGGTAGATTGGAGATTGTGTTCAAATCATTCTAGTAACACTAATTACACTTAAAAAACTTCATGTCCGTTTGAGAGTAACATGATAATAACTATTGAGAGTAGTTTCAGGTGGTCTGTCTACTAGAAACGTGTTCACTTAATGTTCAGACTATAACTAAGGCTCCAATGCAATCACTTACAAAGAGCCAAGTGCAGTGTGCTCTCAAGTACCATGTCCACATGCAAGTTTAAACTCTCTGAGAGGATACTTTTGCTCTTGGCTCGGAAATGGATAACTGCTTTAGATATGCTAAAAAATAACACTTTTGTGAAATGACTTCGATTCTTTCAAAACCAGGACATTCCTCTGTACAAATACATTGCGGAGTTGGCCAACAACAGAAACATCATTCTTCCTGTACCAGCCTTCAACGTCATCAATGGGGGTAGCCATGCTGGTAACAAATTAGCCATGCAGGAGTTCATGATTCTACCCACTGGTGCGGCATCGTTCACTGATGCTATGAAAATGGGCACCGAGGTGTACCATCACTTGAAAAATGTCATCAAAGGTAAATTTGGATTGGATGCAACCAGCGTGGGAGATGAAGGTGGATTTGCTCCCAACATCCTCAGCAATAAGGAAGGTGGGTGAAGTTAAAAAATGTTGCAAATGGAAGATGTGCTGATATCTGATTTTAAACTTGGAAACACTGCCACTTGTTAGTTTGAAGATTTGCATGAAACTCGTGTTGAGGTTTAGGATAGCAATAGAGAAAACTATTATGCTGGATATCTTTATGCACATATCACAACTTGTCGTTTTCATCAGCCTTGGAACTGATCAAGCTGGCCATCGAGAAGGCCGGATACACTGGAAAGATTGAGATCGGAATGGATGTGGCAGCTTCAGAATTCCACAAGGAAGGCAAATATGATCTGGACTTCAAAAACCCCAGCTCAAATCCTGCAGATTTCGTTAGTAGCAGCAGTCCTATTTCTATTGCTTATCAACTATAGCGCCCTAAATATTTGGATCTCAATGCTCACATTTTTTTATTAGCTGTCACCAGACAAATTAGCAGATTTGTACCGTGAATTCGTTAAGGATTATCCTATTGTTTCGATTGAAGATCCATTCGATCAGGATCACTGGGATGCATGGACGTCACTGCTAGCGAGCGTGTCTATTCAGATCGTTGGGTTAGTAAACACATTCTTTTTGTATGCAAGTTTTTTGTTTTGTTTAATTCTTATGTTTTTAATGAATACACAGGGACGATTTAACCGTTACGAATCCCAAGAGAATTCAAACTGCCATTGAGAAGAAAGCGTGCAATTGCCTTTTGCTGAAAGTCAATCAAATCGGTAGCATCACTGAAGCCATTGAGGCGTACGTAAAGCATTTTTTAATTGTTGATAGCTCTCTATCTTCCACGTCATAGAACAAAATTGTAGGTCTTGACAGTTCTAGAGATTGTCATATTATGGATCTTCAGTGATATATGGGTGTTGTAAATGCTAGAATTTATATGAATAATAAAACTATAATTCTTGCATGCAGGCATCTCTTGGCCAAATCCAACGGCTGGGGAACAATGGTGTCTCACCGCAGTGGAGAAACTGAAGATTCATTCATTGCCGATTTGGTTGTGGGCTTGAGCACAGGACAGGTAAGCCTTACTTGCTATAAAACTTAATTATACAATTGCAATGGCATGTAGAGGTTGTTAGTCCCTTGCCTTACCGTGATACTGTGGGTGAATTGTTAGTCAACTAATTATTTTATTAAAGATCAAGACTGGTGCCCCGTGTCGATCGGAACGATTGGCAAAATACAACCAAATTCTGCGCATCGAGGAAGAACTCGGGGGCGATGCCAAATATGCAGGCAAAAGCTTTCGCTCTCCTTCTTAAATACTGCCAGTTGTCATGTCCTGGATATTACTGGATGCATGTGCGTGATTCTCGTCCCTCTTTAATTAATTGCTAGCCACACTATAATCCTAGCCGTTTCATCTTTGATTATTGATATATATTGGAATTCATGTCAGTGTTAATTGTTGCTTAGTTGATACATTGTTGTAGTTATTGCTTCTATGAATATCGATGTTAGTATTCTATCATGTGGGTAACTGGCTAATTCAGTGATTTGGGTTGTGGCAAAGTGCGGCATATGACATTTCTTGTGCTGGTTTCCTTTAAAAAAATATCTACATTTAATAATTCATTAGTTTTATAAGTTTATATGATGTAAAACTATTAAATCCAAATACTGCTGATGTACATCAGTGTACATGCTTGTATCATCGTTCCTGCAGTTTTTCAACTTAATGGAGGCATGAAATTCTTCCACAATTGCACTCCCATATTACTGAATAAACTGCCAGTAGGATACAGATTGGACTAGCTTAACACTAAGTTTTACTTCTTATCTTGGCCTTTCAAATTAATCATGAATTGTGTAAAAGAATATCTAGTCAGCACGTCTTAGTTAGTTATCATTTTTATTACGTTAAGTTTTTGGTGTGTGGCAATGTCTAACTAAAAGTTGCGGCTAAACTCAAATTGTGCAGCAGATGGGCAGAATTGGTTATCTCTTTTCATGAATTTAATTGTTTTTCCCAAAAGATGCCGTTTGTACTTGGATGTTATATTAATCTTTGTTTCATCAGGCTCTTAGTACTCGCCCTGCAAACCCAGATTGTTACAGGGGTGGTGTAAATTTGACATCAGGACTAGTTTTGGTAAATTATGGAAAGATTCAAGTATTAGTGCACGGATTCAGGTTTAAAAAACCAAAAACTCAACTTTCAAATCGGAAAATATTAGTTAAAACTACCCTAGATCTGTCATTCCTATTGCCTATATGAAAGGAGGCCAAAGCTAAAGTTTTGAGCATTTGCCACACTATAAACTTCAGATGAATACAACCCGGTGAATTTCAATGTACATAAATGTGAAGTGTTCTTGGTGTGGTAATTTCCATCCTGAGCATCTCAATGATTCCCATTTGTGTGTCCAACAGTATAACTAAATAAATTTGCATAAAGTATTTTGTTTGTAATGAAATTTATTTTAAAAAACTTGTCACCATGCACTTTAATACTTCAGTAAAAAAAAAGTGCAAAGTGAACCGAACGATAATACAAATGAAGGAATGAATTCGGATTATGTTATGTACATAATCATTTAAATGGAATTAATATCAACTATCCTAGTTGAAATCACGAACTGCGGCGACACCCTGAACCTGATTAGTCTAGTAACTACGTGCACAGTGCACTGGTACCAATAACTCGTACCAGTTGACCAGTCACTGACTATGTGTTTACAGTGGTGGGAAAGTCAAAAGTGGGTGAGCAACTGTGCTGTCTGTTCTACTGTTCAGCTTCTCCAATTACTTTACTCGACCAACTGTTTAAACTGGTAAAGTAGACATGCTTTTCCTTGCGTTGTGGCAGACGTTAAGAAAACTAATAAGTATGTGAAAGGCAGCTGAGAGAAATACAGATTCACCCAATAATAGTGAAGGATTGCGATATGGCCATTACTTTACGCTTCACAAGCAACTGTGTAAGGACCCCTAGAAATTTTGCATTTACTTCTACATGTCTGTGAATTCCACAGATACATTGTGCGCTACATATCCCATGTTGTCTTTTTTTAGTTAATAATTTTGCATCTCCATTACTTGCCATTTCCGTATTCAGTGGATAGTGAACGAATGTCTAACAGAGCACAAATTGTGTGCTGACGTGCATTGAAGCATGAAAACGTTAGTAAGAAATTAACGTCCTTTCGCAACTCACTTTTGCCCTGTATATGCATAGGTTTCGACGTGTGATCTTAATATAATAGTAACAAAAACATGGGTATGAAATTAATCAGAAATTCTATATGCGTTCACCTCAACGCACATTTGTGATGTGGGCTCTAATACCCCACAGTGGCCCATGTGACCGTAGCCTGCAACTGGCAAGTAAACGAAAAGTGCAAGTCCAACGCATTTGGACACCAACCTCCTTGACTAATGGTTAGGTACAGTGGGAATAGTGAAACCGGCCATCCTTGATCCAAAGTAAAGGACTTTGACTACATCGCTCAGATTTCTAATTGTCGAACTCGTGCTACGATCGCTTAAGTTTCACTTCAAATAAAGCAAATTACTGATTTTATCCACCTTCAGGATATACATAAGAAACTTTATACTGAGAAGTGGGATTGCTTCGTTTGATCCTGCGTTTTTGTACTTCATAAAAATGAAATGTCAGTTATATACAGGTGTAAATAAAATGCACTCAGGGTAGCTTCTACAACGCATCTCCACACGTAGCCCATTCTTCAGAAGTCGGCTTCTTCATCAGAGCTAAATTCGATCACCTTTGGCTTTTTTCTGGTCGAATTTCTGGTGAGACGACTGAAACTTGCTTCCTATGACAAAATGTTATTCAATGAACAGATGTCGCACCATCTAAAGTGTTTGTTGCTTAACAATGCAACTTACCTCTTCATTTACAGTTTCTTCCAGCTTAACCCTTGCTCTCGTAATTCTTGTCGTGCTGGGTGCTGCCATGCTTGTGTTGGCTTTCTTGGCTTTCACAGTGGAAGCGGTGCGAACCTTCGTTTTGATAGCCTTGCTAGCTTTGTTAAAGGTATCTTCCTCTTCTACACCTTTGTTGTGATGTTCCTGAAACTTCTGGTCTAGCTCTTCAAGCATTACCTGGGAAAAGTTGCAAAGTGAAGAAAACGTAAGATAATTGGAAGCTAAGAAAGCGCCTCATAACTGTTCGCTTCAATCTACCTTCTGTTCGGGCTTGGCCGATTTCATTGCGTTCGATATAACATTACAGAAATGCTCATACACCGTAGGTTCTGCAAGTTTGTCTGCGTAGCATGACAAGTTGTCCAAAAGTTTGCGATAACAGCGGTCGTTTAAGCACAGCAACGAAATGCAAAATGCTAAGTCCCTCCACTGACGCTCTAACCTGATGAAGGATTTCATCATTATAGAATTTTACATTGTGGCCCAAAGCAATTACAAAAGCTATTAACTATTTTGCGATTTAGATTTCTTGATTGACAGCTTACCGGGTGCAGCTAAAACGTTGGCAAAGTTTTTCGACCAGATTTTCCAGCTGCTTATCTTTCTGGACGTAAGACAACAAATGTCTGGAAGAGAGATTTTCAAACAAAAGTCTAGAATTGATCAAAATGTTTCTTCGACCCAAGTGCGGTTGTCAATCCACAACAATGTATTTTCATACTTCAAAACGGCCTGGAAATTTTCTTCAGTAGTTCCCACTTCATTGTCGGACAGCCGACTGATGATATCTGGCAGAAGGTTGTAAATGGCGTTTCCCTAGATGGGAAACATTAGTACATGCTTGAGCGAGCTTCGAAAATTGCTGCCTAACCTGTATGCTGCACATACCTTCCGGGATAATTCTAAAAAGAAAAGCTTTGCCATTCCAGCTATGCGGTCGTTCGAATTCACCACACAAAGAGCCATCTCGCTAATCTGTCCTTTCACTTTGATCAAGTCGTGCAGGATGAGGTGGGTGAGGATTATGAGAGCAGTGTGCTTTACTTCGAACGAATCGTCTCGCAACCTGAGATCCCAAAGATATGGATTAATAAGGAAAACTTGCTAACGCGAGGCCCCCATGAATGTGAATTCCAAATGCTAATGTTTGACAGTTAACTTGCAGCTTATTTTTTCTATAATAGATATTTTTGGATTCGACGATCTTAAATGTTATCCGTTTTATGATGTTGCCAACTACCTTGCGTATAAATGCGGAGTCCACGGCTCCACAATGTTGGGAAAGCGACGGGCCAGATCCCCGAGTGCCACGATGGTGTTTAAGCGTATCGTTGGTTCGGGAGATTTCTCCAGAATCGTGATCAGCAGCTGCATGTTAGCATCGCAGAAATCGGAGCTAGACAAGTGTGCAAACTGGGAATGAGAAACAGCAAAAGCATCTCGGAACAGAACAGTTTAAACGTCCCTACCTTACTATCATGAATTTGGCAAGGGACAAGGTTGCTGCCGCCTGCAAGTTTCGATCTGGGTATTTTCCTGGATTGCTGGCCACTGCGACAACGAGATGCGACAGACTAGCCAACAAGTTGGCCCCAGTTACCAGTTCCTTGTCGCACAGGTTGTGAATGTATTCCGCCTCAGCATCTTCACCAGCGGCACCTGTAATGCCGCAGTCTTCGTCCATCGAATCCGCCAGACTTTCTTTCACCTGTTACACAAATGAGATGCAGCCCAACTCGAAAAATTCAATGCAGCAGAATAATATCATCTGTGTGATAAATTTACCTTTCTTACGGATGCTTTTGCACTGAAGGATCGTCTGCTTTGCTTCCTCTTGGATTTTTCTGCTTTGTTCTTTGTGGCCTTTTCTTCCTCCACTTGATGGCGACGCTTAATTTCGGTGAAAATGTCGATGTCCATGTAGGTCATCTGACACAGGGCAATGTGACCGCACAAGAATAAGAATCTGGAGAACACTGTCGACTCACACGAGTGTTCTTCTTCCTCCCCTGTGTGCAGGGAATAATAAGTGCCATCGGAATTGTGCTTGCCATGGTATGCAAGAAGCTGCTTCCAAAGGTACATCAAAGCAAAGGTGGTATTGTGCCAGTTATGACCAATGCCAAGTCAAGAAATCCATGTCAAATTGATGAAATCTTAACTCAAGATCCAATTCAGTTCAATTCAACTCGGTACCCTACTGTTAGCAAGGATATGTCATGTGGAAGAGGGGTGTAATCCATCAACCCATGTTATTCTTTTATTAATTATTGGTCACCATCATCATTGACAACTGAATTTCTGTTAGCTTTGGAAAAGAATTCTAACGGCTAATGGTATGCAAGAAAAATGACTATTAGTGGATTGGAATGTAAAGTTCTACCACCTTGGTGGTTTCTTTTAAAGATTAACTCCACTATATTAGTATTCCCAGGCAAAGAAATGTTTTGAAAAAGTCCCGTGCATTCTGTCTCTTGATCGCAGTGTCTCCTTGATCATCAGGAAAACTCATCTCGTTGAATCTAGCAGCTCTATGCTGCACCATTACAAGTTTCTGCACTCGACCCACCCTGTAAGCTAGATTCTAAATAGGGCAGCAATATTCAAGAAGGGGTCTTACTAATGATAAATAACCAATTTCTTCAACTTCTTGAATATTCTTTGGACAAATCTAAGGCGTTGATTAGCCAAACCAGTAATATGCATTGCCCAGTGCATATCATCTGTGATAGTTGATAATTAGCTACTTTTAAATAGTTACATTACTAAACTGAACGCTGTCAAGCTCACCATCAGCTAATATCGGCTCCATTACGGTTTTATAAATCTGTGAAATGATATTTTCACAGATGCGGTCTGGGTGCTCCGCCAGCTGGTATATGGCAGTAACTGCTTGCTCCGCCATGGCTATCCACATTTGGTCCTGCGTATTCTCCACCCCTGAAAAAAAATGTACATGTATTTTAGATCCAACTAACAAGTGGCAAAGTGAATCACCTCGATTTGGCTAACCAATACCTTTCACGAGCAGTTCCGTAAGCCTCTCGAAGATGAGGTGGTCGTGTGGGAAGCGAAGTGGAGCTGTCTTGGATGCACTAGAAGCCTGAAATTGAGATGATGCATCTTATTCACTGTAACTTGCCCTAGTGAAAAAGCGATTGGAAGGACTTGCTCGTACCTTTCCGGTTACAGCTAATTTGAGCAAAGTGCAGCAAACGTCGCGTGCAAATTTAAAATTGTTGGTGGCGCGTGCTCCCAAACCAACATTGACCAGCGTATGCAAGTTGTTCTCGATCATTTCTCGCTTGGATCTTCCAACCATGCTCAGCAGGATGACAGCAGCGTTGCTATCCTCTTTGGTGTTTTTGCCGTTCTTGTTTGCAAATCGCTCCCAAAGCAACTCAAACACCGAATCCTCCAGGTCACCCGCATTAACAAATTCGCAAATCTAGACGTATAAACGACATAGCATGAGTATCCAACAGATGGTACATCATCAGAAAATTGCTTGTAACTTACCAGTTCTTCGAGGGACTCCAGGACACCAACTGAAGCATTCTTAGTCAGCATGGTCAAATTCCTTACTATATTTTCGCAAATTTGCTTTTCCCCTAATCCATTATCCTGACGCTCTTTTAAGTACAGGCTCTTGTATGCGACCATAACTGCAGTTTTGATGGCGGCATCCTTCGACCAAATCAGTGGTAACATTTTTCGCACCCCCACCATGGCGTCTGCCACGCCGAAATGGTTTGCCGCCAGGAAGAACTGGATCGCTTCCAACACGTCAGTGCTCTGCGATGAGCCCAGTAATTGGCTCACTAGCGGCAGAGCTTCGGAGAGAAGCTCGGCAAATTGAATGGTGTCCTTAAGTTCAAATGCAAATGTGAAAATAATGTATAAAGCAATTGAAATTCCAGTAGGACTAAAAGCACCTGCCTTATAGTAATGTACGACTGCCACTTGTTTTTCCACCTCTGTAGGTTGAGGTGCATTTGCATTGGCCTCTTCATCGTTTGTCGGAAGTGTGAAAGACTCGTCAAAATCAGAGGAATCATTTGTCTGCTCCACATTGGGTTTTTGGGGGATACAATTTTCTGAAATTTCAAACATAAATGGATAATTTCGATGGTCCAATTGCATCCCAGCCTGGAGTTGTTGTTTTTAAGATTTTTTTCAAGGAAATAAAATTATCCTACTTAAATAGATGGTTTTCAACGCATCCATGATTTGTTCTGGTGTGGATTCTTTATTGCATGACTGATCGTCGCAGATGGGATCCTCTTCGTTGTCAGAACTCAACTTCGCATGCAGCAAAACAGCTGTAGATGCAACCTTTTCAAGATCGCGCGTGCTTAAGGAGTTTATTAGGATTCCAGTCAGCTGCTGACTAATTTGAGCAATGAAAATGATAAAAGAGAACGATGTGATCAAAGTTTTCAAGAAAATCGACAATGTGTGTCAACATTACACCCACTGCGAGAGCCCACTGTTCTCATCCTCTGTTTCCTTGTCTAGTGCAGCTTTTACGAGTTGTTCAAGTTGCTCTTCTATGCCTGCCCAATCTTTGGCAGCTTTAGCATCTAATTAAGCAAAAGGGATGTCACCAGTTCATTTTAAAGGTTTGTTCTTTGGCCAAAAAATACTAGCAAAACGTACCTTTATTTTCTTCCTGAGAGTTTTCTGTATCTTCTTTCTTAAGCTCGGCTAATTTGATCGTCTCTTTTTCAAGGCTGGCTTTAAGCTCATCCAGGGACAACTGTTGGGAGAAGACGTGTACATTGGAAAATTTATAGGTATGCTTTCCTCATCATGGTACATGCATATAATAAATGGTTACTCTGGAATCTAAAACCCTAACATGTGTAATCAGCATTTAAATATTACACGGTAGTTACCTTCCAAGTAAAGGGATTTCTTTCCAGAAAAGCTGTCAAAAGCTGAATTGCACCTTTGCGCACTGAGCACGCCTTGTCTGTAAGCCGTCCTATGATTAATTTTAATACGTTCTTTTTTCGTCCGAGGGGAACTACTTGTTCCTGGCTCAGCTTTGTCCATATTTGGAGCACCCGGCTGCGAACAAAGGCATTGACATCATGGATGTGGTCCTCCAGGTGGTCTAAAAACTGATCTCTAATTTTGCGCGACTTGGCATCCATGTCCTTGCTTCCAAGGGTTTGGATTACAATTTCACCCATAATTCCCAGGATGCAGTTTCTCATGCTGTACGACTAAAATAAGAAACAACGCAATGAACAAATGCTGAACGTCCACAGAGTTCACGCTTCATTTCCTTACCTCGCCATTGAGGTGAGTCGCTAAAATGCTGATGTTTGATAGAATTAACTCCGGAAGTTGCTGGGCGACCTCTGCCAAAAAAGTGGAAAAAGCTCTTGTTGCCATGCCATCTGCTGAAAGATCCTTAGCTTCTGAACTTCCGATTTCTCGAATGATTTCATTAAGCAGGTTTGTCATGCCATGCTCGCGGGCAAAGAGAATGACACCATGAGCCAAAGGAATTGCTAAATGCTCAAACAGTTGAAGCATTTGAACGATTTTGACAGAACATCCTAGACGTTGGGTATAAATATTGCGTATGATTATGCATCTAAGGAAAGTTGAACTAGAAACGGTAAAAGCACAAAACAGGTTTACCTATAATGTGCTTTTGCATTTTGAGCACGCGTCCCAATAACTCAAAAATTGCATCCCGCAATTCTTTGGTGCGATTGATGGTAGTGCTTTCCAAGAGTTTGTAACAACCATTAGAGATCAAACTAGAAACGTATTTAAGTAATCAGGAAATTAGATAAATCTGCATAATGCCATATCTATAGAACCATTCTTAAACGTCAAAGCACCGAACTTAAGAAATTCTTCTTCTATGATCGGTGGAGTCCACAAACGATGAAGGGAAAGCGCAAACAGCTGTTGCAACAGATGAACAACAGAATGCTTGTTTGAATCCCAGGCCCAATGATCATCATCATCATCTTGGTGCTGTGACGCTTTTCCTTTTTTCCGACCCTATTCCAATTCATACGCACAATGCTTGTCAGCCGTCGATTTTAGCAGTAGCATGCCAAAAAAATGTCTATACCTTTGCTGTTGCAGTTCTCAGCTGAGAAACAGGTTTTTCAGCTTCTGATTCAAATTTGTGCATCGATTGGCAAAGGAGGTAGCATAACATTTTTAAAGTCATCAAGCTACGAGATTTGATTTCTGCATCCAACTCCTCATCATCGTCAAAAAGAACGTTTAGATCGTTGATAAGGAGCGACAATCCTAAATACAAATTCTCTTAATGGTATATTCTTTTAAAGTTAAACGTACATGTACAAAAATGACAAGAGACAGAAACATTTGCAACCTTTTTTGAGCATGTAAAACATTTCATGATGAACCGTTTTGTCCAGGCTATTTCCATGTCTGGTTAATAAAAGGTGAACGCTTTATAATCGCATTTTAACTCGACAAAGAGCACATTTTAATCATGTTTGTAATATGGCACACTTACGATAGGCAACTGTACAGCATGTCGAAGTATTCAAGGATGAATGAGGCTCCTTGCTCCTCCAAAGATGTATTACATTCTAAAGATTGTATAGGATAGCATTGACAAGCAAAAACGTCACCCAGCCACTAATCATTATGATTATACGTATATTACTCATTATATTAGCACCATTTTGGACACCACACAAGTACATACCACATGAACCTAAATATTAGGCGTTGATGCTATGAACAAAGTACCATAATCGTTATCCGAATACTCGGTATATCCTACCTTTCCATTTTCTGGTAATTTCGCGGACAGTGAGAAGATCTTCCACCCGATATTGTCCTGCACTTGTGTTCAACAGATCTTCTCTTCTCAGCGGAATCACGAAGTCCATTCTCCCACGTTAAAAAATCTGTAAATTAACACTAGATTATGGGAATGATGTACATGTATCTTTCTCGTAATATTATATATATGCTTCACACAAACTGCAGCTAATACAGCTAATGGCTTCGTGCCATGAATTACCCAAATTTTTGTATTATATTATAACTTGATAAATTATCTTGAATGAGTTTTGACATGCACCTGGTAAGAAGGCTATATGTAATAACATGACAATCTGCACATGGTTTATACTCCAAAATTAAGTACATAATACGAATCTACACTGTGGGACAGTCGAAAAAGTAACCATAGTAAATAAACGTACATACAATACAGTATACGACTTTTCAAAACAGAAGTTTGGAAGTTGGAACACAAGAACACGGGACACTTTGTACTTTTGGCGGGAAATTTAATGCTTTCGAATTTTGGCGCTCATAGGCCCTACTCTAACCTGCGAGTAAATTGCCCTATTTTTAACGATATTTAGAATTAAAAATCCACACATAAATATTCAAATATAAAAATGTCTTTCAAAAAGTATGGTTTTTAAGTGCGTGATCAGGAGTTTTGAAGTTCAGGTTGGCACTCTGCGGGATTGACAAAATGGCAGCTTCTGAGAACGCTCCAAACATGGACGCTCGAAATTGTGCAAGTATTTGAATGTGATGGTAAACATGATCGAATTAGACCACCGATTCGTGGTAGTCGGTGGTTTAATATTGGCCTGCCTCTTTTATCAAGTTCCTTTCTTCACTATTGCGGCAGTGATTTTATGTGGATGCGGCGTGTATGCTCGGAACCGATACAAAAAGGGAGACCGTGTGTCGTTAGGCTTAAATGGCCTGCGTTTTGTAAGGCAGACGAGGAGTGTTG
>JAQIXS010005109.1:0-13403 GCA_034700785.1 Rossiulus vilnensis
CCAAAACCGCAGGATATGGTACACAAGCTTTGCGTTTGGGAAAAGATTCTGTCAAAGACTTTGATTGTTGCTGTTTGTCATTGCAGCCATGTAGAGAACCAGTAATCACGTAAGTTTGGTCTTGGTACTGTACTTGGGGAAGATTGTTTTTACCCTATATTTGTTATAGAACTTAGTATTCTATGGAAAGCCTATTATTGGTATGGCCTATTGTTATATTATGAGCTATTTTAAATACAGCGTAATTTGGAAGGGCTGAACCATGAACCAAAGGTTCATGAAACTTGAATTAACTTGAAACAGCTTGAACATTGAAACATTTGGAATCTTATGCTTGATTTTCATTTTTTGTAGACCCGAAGGGTTTCTCTATGATAAAGAATCTATTCTGGAATACATTTTACACCAGAAGCGAGAAAATGCTCGCCAGATGAAACAATATGAAAAGCAAAAACGACAGGAAGAGGTATGCCAACAGTTTTATGTTAGCCCTTGATATTATCGTGACTGTATCTATCTTTTCATACCAACCATAATTAACTTTTGTTGTTATTTAGACAGAACGTGAAGAATTAGGACAGGCCGAACAGCGAGCCAGGTTGGAGAAATTCGTCAAGAAAGAACAGAGCATAGTCACAAATCCTCACAATGCCTTCAAAGGTATTAATTTGAATGTGTGTAAATTCTATAGTTGTTTAGTTATTTGCAATGATTCTTGATTCTATATTAGACACTAATGGAGGTGAATCAAGCCAGTCAGTCTCAAATATGGTTAAAGGGAAGGACAAAGTCTTGCCAAGTTTTTGGATCCCTAACTTAACTCCAGATGCGAAACCTACAACCATTAAAAAACCGGTAAATAATTCCTCTGCACAATCTTAATGTTTGTTATCTCAAGCATCCTCATTCACCCTCATTATTTTAATTAGGACAAAATCGTGTATTGTCCAATGAGTGGAAGACCATTATCATTGAAAAACCTTATTCCAGTTAAATTTACACAAATCAATGATCCTGATGATAAAGCCTCACTGATTGCCAAAAAGGTACGTTTGAATTTTGATTTTATTCAACTTGTAGGTTTCTAAGTTTGTTGTCAAAGAACATTCGTTGGAAATTCTTTGTAGACCTATCTTTGACTTAGTAATAATGTTATTGTTACACACAGTTTTTGATAACCTTATTTGAAGTATTATATCTGGTTTTAAATGATTATCTTTTTGTACGTGTACTTTTCATTTGTAGCTCACTTTTTACATCTATGAAGACTTACATCTGCCATATAGTTGATACAATAAGAAACTTAATTCCATTATAATTGATATAATTGATTATATCTGGCAGTTCGTTTAGTTATGTTCAAAACTCATATACATTGTAACATACTGTGAGTGAGGAAACCAAAGAATTAACTGAGTTTAGGAATTTGATACTGTGTATGCCAAATTTACTCATTACACAATTTCAAAGAGCCTGTCACTTAATAATAATTTTTAACCTGTCATTTTATGAGATCTTACAATATCCTATTTTTTGGTCTAGAATCGTTATATGTGTGCCGTAACACATGACGTTCTTGGAAATTCCGTTCCCTGTGCAGTGTTAAAGCCAAGGTATGGAAAAACTTGACTGCTTAAAATCTTTAGAAAAGTGCATTTTGAATACTTGATTTCTGATATTTTACAATTTTTATACACATTTTAGCGGGAATGTTGTCACTATGGAATGCATTGAGAAAATAATTAAAAAAGACTGGCTCGATCCTATTACAAGTAACAAACTAACAGAAAAGGACATTATTCCATTGCACATGGTAAATTTGTATTTGTAATTTAATCTTAATTAACTTCAGAAAGTTAATGATGTTAACGAGAAAACACGAAACTACATAATTGTTTCTTTTCAGGGCGGAACAGGCTATGCAACCACAAATGAGAAACTGGCAGCAGCTGTTGAGCGCCCGCCCATGCAAGCTTGATTTTGTAAATAATAGCTATGTCTCATTTCATCATTGTTATGATATGGAAAGGAAAGTTTATTCATAAAGTAATGAATATGGCGATATAAAAACTGTTCAAAAATTTTGAAGAATTTCCCACTCTTTACAAATATTTTTATATCATTACACCTAATATCTACATTTTAATAATTATTTATTTATGGTGTTTTGTCACAGGAGTTATGACATGGGCGTTTTGGAATCTTAGGTATGTGCTTCGAAATAAACGGTTGAAATCAATGAAAATTGTTTGTGAAACATTAGTTTTGTGGCAATTTTTTTTAAAAAATTTGAATAGGCAGCCATGCTCTGGCAGATTTTGTAATAATTTTGAACTGTAAGGTGGCTAAATCTGTAGGCTTTTTCAGATTTCATTTAGGCTGTATTCTTTTTTTATTTTTTACTTCATTTCATGTTCTACTTTAATTTTGTCAACTTATGAATATATTATGCATTGAAGATCCCTTAGTGCATTCATTTCTTGGTTGTTGTATAGTCTATTGACTTCCCAATCAATTAGGTTTCACACTGTAATCACATGTTGTCTACAACTCTTAAAAAATCCTTTAAAATCAAATGAATTGAAATTAAGGTTCATTGATTTTTATAGCTTTAGTTTAATCTTTGAACAGTTTAGAAGGATTTGTAGAAAGTAAACAGTGATAATAACTTGACTGAACGATGCCATTTTTTACATTACATTTTCCCCACAGGGTGGTAGTTTTTGAAATTTATTAGAATCTTATTGTCTGGCCTGTTATAAAATATGTTGTGGCCGCTTGTAATTATCTCCATTATTAAAACCTCGAGTCTATATGGATCCTAACACTTTGCAGCTTTATTATCCATCAGCGGTATTATGTGTAAAAATACATAACAATCTGACGATAGCTTTTATGTATAGTATGTATGATTAGTTCCAGAACAGAAGTTTGTTACGAGAAGAATTGTTATAGGCCAAATAAATTGCAGTTTGTGTGGAAAGACATGAACATGGAAATGCTATAACCTAACCCAGCATGGCAAGCTGTGACTAATAATAATATCCACTTTTCAAGCTTGGGAAATGTAATTTAAAAATTGGCCACGACCGTGCATGATGTTTCATTTGCTTACACCCCTTTCATAACATTTTCCCAACATTGTATAATGACACGACATTAAATATATGCATTTAATAATAATAGATACAAAATACAATGTTGTAGCCTAGGAATATTGAAAATCTAGAAATTTTATTAATCAAATTAGTTGTACATTCACGAATTAGCGCTTAGCTGCATGTGCTCAGTTATGTGAAGGTAAAATTTGAATGTTAATAACAATTAATGTAAAAATGTTTAGCACGTTCATCGGCTTGCGCTTAGTATGTAACGTCAATAAGCTAATTTATTTAATGTACGAATAGGTTCTATAAATTTCATGAATTGTATTGGAGTTGCAAATTCCAATTGTATTCTGCTGCAATAATCATTGCCACCAATTTGAATGAAAGGGTTTTGGAGAGCGACCGAAGCGCCACCTGCCAGCGTCTGCTGGCGAAAAAAGTGTTTTGCATTCTTTATGCTCCTGGATTTTCGACAGATTATTAATTATAAAAAAAACTCAGCGAACTAGTCGCTGTTATATGGAAACCAGGAGCTTGGAAAGCAATGGCTGACGCTGTAAGTCCTGCTTTCGGATTACATTCTCGGGGATTAAGTTTTGAGCGTTGAACATGCATGTATTCCGCCAAATCCTGATCGCTGCCTGTCATCTTTTTTCCAGTGCCAAACTTTCACGTTTGCCACAGGTTCCGTAAACTTGAGTTTTATTTGATCGTGAAGGCGTTTTTGAAAATTTAGCAACAGAAGATTAGGTTTGATGAAATATAGCGTCGAAGAGAATTTCATGTTCGGCTTATTAGTTTGCTCACCTTGTTTGCCACCTGAATTTCTCGCTTGCATATTGCCAGTTCAGAATACACCGTTGCTTATTACCTGTTATCATGGCAGTTCTCAATACGGTATGTGAGAAGTAGTCAATGCGCTACTAACCAAGTTGTCTGTAAAATGCTGAAACAAAATTCGAGTATTTATTTCTGTTGAGTATGATACTGGCAATTAAATAATTGTTGCATAGTCAGTTGATGTGGAAGCATTCTTGGTATCATGCAGTAATAAATTTTCATATCATTCGATGTTTATAAGGCAGGTTAAAATATGACCTGCATGAAATAATAATTTTAAAATCTGGGCTTATAGAACCAGATTGTGTATGTTTATTAGCTTTACTTTCAAGCTGTGTTTTGATATTGAAGTAAAATGTGTAGCTTCCTAAGCTAAGCATCAAGTAAAAGGAACGTAAGTAGATTGTGATAATGATATTCTCCCAGGACAAAATCAGTTTGGTTGTTCTTTGAAAGAATGCTGAAGAGACAAATCCGTTTTTGCTTCAATCACGTATGAGGCTTACAGTGTAGTGAGTTTGGTCGCTAAATTTATTATAATAATTTGGTTGTATTATTATCATATTTAATTAGTTGAATAGCTATAACTATTGTTTTTTTCTCATTGATTTATTGTAGTTTATTTGTTGCAAATGAAGTGCAATCATAGGTTATTTATTGTCCACCTTCCCCTCTCCAATCACATGTTTAAATGTTTTAAAAACGTACCTCGTGTAGCGGTTTGTATGTCAGCAAAAATCTTCCATCCTAATCGTCTAATTTTTACTGATTTATAATATTAAAAAATCTTTATTAATGACTTTTTGTGTGTGTTGTCTATATTAACAGGTTTCACTCTGACCTTGGCAAAACGATGGTGGTGGACTCAACTGTGGCTCGATCCTTGGCCAGGCACAACTCAACCACGGCAATGACTCCACGACAGTTGAGCGAAAATGACGACCTTGCCACTAGTCTTGTGCTCGATCCATATTTAGGGTTCTCCACGCATAAGATGAATATGAGGTACATACAATTCTGTTTATCTTCAGTTTCAGATTTATTTGGATAATTTGTGGGGTTTTTTCTCCAAAAAGATTTAGACCACCAAAAGCTAGCAAAGAAGAATTAAAGCAAGTTATTGAAGATTTTAAGAAACATCAGAATTATGAAACTGCCTTTAAACAGGTGACTTCAAAAGAGCTTTTAAGACCGAGTTTTACTGGAAAATTGAAGCAAAAGCAAGCCAGCTTTAAGGAACATGTAAGTTATTTTTTATAGGTTACTCTTTAAGGCTAAATAATACAAGTACAAGTAATACAAATTGAATTAAAGGCAATGAGTGTAGGAAATTTAAAATAATGCAAGGAGAAAATCAATAAAGATTTTCAGCTTTGGAAGTAATGTTTAGGAATATTTTAGCTCAAATAAATTAATTTAAATAAGCTTGCATCTGTGAGAAATTCCCTCATCTTACTTACTCATTTTCATTGAATTTTCAACAATGCTTATTATTTTGCACTGAAGCAAAGATACCATGAGATTCAGTGGGTATGTATTTATGATTTTCAAAATGTGCAGAACTAGTTTTGTAAGCTATGGACCTAAGTCACTTATTCCAATGTCAGAAGACTAATTTGTATGCAAAAAAGAGAACATTGAAAGATAATTGTTTGTCGTTTGTAAAGGTCATGCGGTATTTAAGAATGTTCGATAAAGATGCTGGCTTTGAAGTACAACCTTGTTATCGTTATTCAATGGAAGGTAAAATTGGTGCAAAGATATGTGCCACAAAAAATTGGTACGATTTTTTAATTATTATTATTATCAAATTTGGACTCAAAGTTTTGCTAGGCGGAACATTAATTTACCAAAATTGCCCATTTTTTGACAGGGTAAAAAATGAGAAAATCGAACATCTTGTTGGTTGTATTGCTGAATTGACTGAAGTTGAGGAAGCAAGCTTGTTGCATCCAGGAAAAAATGATTTTAGCGTGATGTACTCAACACGTAAGAACTGTGCTCAACTATGGCTAGGACCAGCTGCTTTCATTAATCATGATTGCCGTTCCAACTGCAAGGTAAGTGGAATTTCATACAATATGTAGCTAGTTTCTAATGTGGCTTGATAAAAGCGTTTTTAATTGTGTATTTGGACATGAATGTAAGTCAGGTGCAATCAAATGTGGTTAATATCCTTTGATACAGTAGAAATAAAAGCAGGAATGATCGTTTTAAAATTACGCAACACACATACTCTTACTAACACTAATAGTTGCATAAATCATCTTATTTGCACCCACTGTCTTGACACTTTGGATCATGACCAAATTGATGTCGTTTAATGAACATCAATTCAGGCAGTGTCGAGCCTTGCATAAGCATTGATCCTTGATCTCATCTATTCCACCATGAAATGAAGCTTTATGATTTAAACTTTTGATGTTTATCGTTTTGAATAATGGTACATAAATAAGCTTCCTTTCATCATCTATAAACATACTACAATTTAGCTATTTAAGCCAAAATTAAAATATAAAATGCAACGTTAAATAGGTGATTCCAATTCGTATCCCTGCACTTGAAAGAAAGGAACGAATATTGTGAGAATTGAAGGGTGCCAGACCGTAATGTCGTAAGTGCCCGCCTTGTTGTTTCAACGGAATCAGATTAATGCTATCTATATTTTTCACGAAACTTAAGTTCTTTCCCTCGCCTGAAAAGTTGATGTTTTTGCACTTGGTAAGATATGGTTTGGCACCATTCAACTATTATGCAAATGCATTGGATTAAAATCTAATATTGGCTTATGACTAGGCATTAGCCAAGCTTCTAAGAAACCGAGAAAAATTTTATTTTCCATCTCAATAAAAATGTTGATAGAAGCAAAAAAGATTTTCTCATACATCTGCAAACTGCACTTTTACCCGTCCACTGCAATGTTAAATTCTCTGATTATTAGCAATTTGTAACTTTTAATTATATTTGGAATTTGGTGTCCTTCGTATCTTTACTACCATGTCAGAAATTAAGGTCTATCCCCCTGACTGGTTTTCGTGATTTCCATAGTTGCTCCCGCCTTTATGATACCCAAACTTTAAATCTCCAGCATCTAACTAACCTAAATTTGATAATCCAGTCAAGAATCGTCTCAAGTCTAAGATCCCTTTATAATGAGCATGTCAACAATACTTGCTGTTTAATTTAAAGTTGTTTTAATTTAAAGCATGTTGTAATTTAAAGTTTTTATTTCCTGTATTTTCCAAGTCTTGTAAATTCCACAGATTGGGAAGGTGTAGTTTATAAATAGAATATCTTTATGTGCCATTTTATTTTGCCTGTGAAGGAGAAACTAACCTTTCCTTTTAAAAGTGTTTGCTTCAGTGATAAGTAGCATTTTAAAGGATGTTGCAAGATGTAAAATGTTATTTGCACCAGGTTTTCAAAATTCAATTGTGCTAAAATATAGTATATAATAGTGAGATGTTCTGATTTTAATTAGACATGGTAATTAAATATCCTGACACATCTTTTTGATAACGAAGTCTGGATTAAAAACATTAACTGAAAAGTGGAGGTCAATTTGTTATTGTTGTTGCTAATACCAGTCCTATCAGGCTATGTGAGCATCAACGATTAATTTCATCGAGGATTTAGGAATTTAATCTGAGCTAACTTTGTGGCAGAGGTTTTCATTAAACTGTGTTTTATAAAATGAGGTTCTGAGAGTGGTTAAAGCTAACTGAATTATTACAGATGCATATTAGTATTGTGTTGTAAATATTTTTCAATCTATGTCTGGTAAGCAATTTAAAATAATATTCTTTTTAAACACAGTTACCACAACGTTTTTGGACCCGTAAATTTATCTTTAAGCTCTTTATTCTTACCATCAATTATTTGTAACATGTTTTTTTTGTTTGGATATCATGGTACGGATGAAAATTTTCTCTATCTGCATGCACTGCAAACAAGGTAAAATAAATACAGCTGTCATAATGCACTTAAATAAATTAATAATTGCCAAGCTGTATAATATATTGCTCGTTTAGCGCATTTATTCAACTGTGTAGCTTACCTGCAAAGAATATACAGCTCTTTGTATGAGCAAATATTGTGAGCAAATTACGTGATTTTGTTGCGATTGTGTTTTTGTGGAAAATCTATGATGAAATTGCTCGTTTAGTTTGTTTCTACTGGCCGAGACACTGCATGTGTGAAAGTGCTTCGTGACATCGAAAGTGGAGGAGAAATAACTTGCTTTTATGGAGAGGATTTTTTTGGGGACGCAAACTGTTACTGTGAATGTGAAACGTGTGAAAGGTATTTAAAGTGGAACTTTTTCCCTTTCATTCATGTAATTAGGAAACTGGTAAATAGGTTGATTTCATTACTTTTTTGTGTTTATTAGGCGAGGAAAAGGTGCCTTTAGCAGCAGAAATAAGCCATTGGGTGTGGACGAAGACAAAATCATCTACAGACTCAGGGAGACTGACAATCGCTTGAATCGACTCAAGCAACAGTCATTCAAAAATAACACTGCCAACACAAACCACGTTTCACCAGTTGTAACGTACAGACAACAATGCCGTAATGGGGCCATGGAAAGGATTCAGCGATCAGAAGGTAATTTATCAGTAATTTTCATATTTACATTGAAAACTCGCCAGCGGTGATATAAATGAAAAGTTATGGTTTCAATTTGTTGTGTAGAGAATAAGAACAGCTGCACAGAGAATAGCAAACGAGTGTTGAACACACGCTCTAGCAACAGGTACCGTTTGGGTAATGCAACTTCCAGGAAGGAAAGAAACACTTTAGGCGCTGCTCGCAAAAAGAGATTATCCAAAACGGGAAATTGTGTGAAGACAAAGCTGAAAGCAAACAGCCTGTTCCCCAGTGCCATCAAGGAAATATCGAGCTGTGATACACCGGTGCAGACTAGTGAACCATTCGGGGAACGCCAGAATGGCCTTCATAGTCCTGAATCTACTCAAGTTTCCCTGCATGGCATTAACACAAAATTGGGGCAGTTGAATGGCACTATGACTCGGAGAATGTGCAAGAATTCAAGGCTTGACGTGAGCTTTCCAGTACAATCCGGTGTGAACAATTCTACAGTTAATATGGTCCAATGCCGTTCTTCGGTTTCTGCTGTTGGTGCGGAAAATAGATCAGCTTCTGAGCAAGCAGAAGAAAATCCGATTCTGGCAATTCCATCAGAGGAGAGAGAACCTTTGGAGAGGATTAGGTCAAATCAAGAGACCCATTCCAACGGTTCACTTAAAATGAAATTTCGTCGGCTGAAAAAGTGCCCTACAACACTAAATGGGAACAAGACACCACCTTGCAGCCCCGAGTGTAAAAAGGGCAATTGTGTCCAGAACCGAGAGCCTGTCTACGAGGTACTGCCTACAAATGGTTTTTTAGGGTATTCCAAATCTAGTAGAAAGCATAAAAAGAAGAAAAGGAAAAAGGCCAAATCGATGCACTGTGAGAAGAAAGAAGGTGCTGGAGAAGCTACAAATTTTTTTGAAGATACAAATGGTAACATTAGTTTCAAAGCAAAGACATTCTACTCCTGTTCCTCTCCTGCCTACAATGTGGTTGCACCTCCCTTGTGTAAGCGAATACGCCTGAAGTTTGGAAATGATTCCATGGATATTCCAATTCCGCAAACCAAAGTGAAAAGGTACAAG
Source organism: Rossiulus vilnensis (assembly GCA_034700785.1). Lineage (NCBI taxonomy): Eukaryota > Metazoa > Arthropoda > Diplopoda > Julida > Julidae > Rossiulus > Rossiulus vilnensis. The sequence continues at coordinate 9,626 of JAQIXS010005109.1, forward strand.
TGATAATTAGCTTGAGTTAAATAATAACAGGCCGTAGGAAGCCACTATGGGGCCATTTTCTTCAATAATGCAATTTAAAATCCATAGGTCCAATTTGTCTACATTTCCATTTTGCAACCTTGAATCTTTACCTATCATTTCAAGAAATTCATCACTGTATATTGTTTCAAGCTACTCCATGGTGACATGGCTATGATGAAATTCTCACAGTACTGTTTTGGGATTATAGACTTGCAATATTGAATTAAATCCACCTGTTCTTGCAAATTTGGACAGTTGTTACCCCGCTAGATCTGTTCATCAGGTGAGGTGATAAATACACGAAAGAAATCCAACTGATATCTTTTCTCAATATGAAACGATTCAGCTGGATATAGTTTTCATACTTGCTGCTTCAGAAATTGGTGCAACGTTCCATAAACTATTTTTGACAGCAAAGTTTTAAATTATCATCTGTAAATGCACGGAAAGCTTTGAAAACTTGCTATTAAAATACAATCAGGATAATGTAATTATTTTAAAAATTTGATTCCTTTTGGTTTTTCATTGCATTATGGATGACACATCTGAACTTACTACCAATTCAGCATTCTCTATCTTTATGATTTCTGAGCTGGTTTTCGAAAATCTGAAAAAGTGTTAACCATAATTTCATGAAAATATAGTAATTTACAATGTAACCCATTTCCAAAAATCCTGGTTTCTGCGGCCTGGTCGTTAAATTATAACATTGGTTTGCATTTATTTAATACATTGCCGATTGTTCGGATGAATTGTCTATTTTTTTTCCAAAGATAAATTCTTTGGAATCTTATGAAACAAGCTACCAGGCATTCATTATGCCTTGACCTACCACTGTTGAATGATAAGATTTGAACTGAATGCTATGATGATTCATTGAAATAAGTTTAAATATCAATAAAAAGTGTATTGAAGCCTTGATAGCAGCTTACCTTTTAGTGAATATCATCAAAGATGGTCAACAAAACCATATTTTCACAGATGTGTAGCTACAGCAGCATTAAAGCGAGTTTGCCTGACAAAAGAGCAGTCTTTAAGGGCGAGTCAAAGGTACGCCAGCAATTCTAAAAAAATGACTCGTACATTTTTGCTTCAAATATTTATTATAATTGCTAAATTTGGATTCCATGATGCAGAATTGGTCGTCCACTAGGGTTTCGGCTATGGCTTATAATTTCAAACTGTCAAATTTTTTATAAAAATAAATTTTGAAAAACAACTCATGCAACCCGACGCAAGGTTGCATTGCAAGGAAGACCCATTTTGGAGGTCACATAACCTAATAAGTATTTTAGTAAAAGTGTGCAAGTAATTTTTTTGCATGTGGGCATTTATATACAAAATATTGAGGCTTCAAAATGCGTGCCAAAATGGTAACATAATGTTAAGGAAAATACTCATACCCCCTTTAACGTTACATAATTAATTAACAACCCCTAACAGATTTTTCCCTTATTTAATGTTGTATAAATGAATGTCACTAGTCAAGTTCATGTTCTCCAGTGTAAAATTGGTCGTCCACTAGTTTCCGTTTTAATTTCAAAATCCCGTTTATTTATAAAGGGACCTAAATGGCCTTGCATGCAGAGGCCCAAGTAGACACTGGGAAAAATAAATATAACATTGATACGAAGTATTTGAAGCTTCACGTAGGACGTATTGTATTTCAGTCAATTCAAGCATTGTTGACTTTTACTCGTTCAGTGGAAGCTCGGTTATCCGAGGTAGTCGGGACCATGACTATCTTCCCCTTCTTGTTATGCCGAGATTGCTTCACCTCGGTTAAGCCGAATATCGGATGAGCAGTCCTCGGATAATCAAGCTTCCACTATGCCGCTTTCCTAGAATAAGCAAAACTCTCGAATCTATATTGTCCCAACTAGATTCATGATTGACTACAACTATTAAACAGGCCCAAATGATTGGGCAAAAATGATGAAGGCAAATGTGATAATAATGAAATAGTCATCTTAATTTTATTTATTTATTTACAATGTATTATCATAATGTGTCCATATCAATCTTATCTACTTCACGCAACCCTGTCATTAGTTCTTCTTCAAAATATAGGCCACTTTCATCAGATTCTGAACTTGAATAGCCTTGATTGCTCACTAAAGCACTATCCACCATATCTTCTATCAGCTCAGCCATTTTCCACATTTCTGTTTCCTGCGCAATGACTTTACTTTCAAAGACAGCCCACTGCTTTGGCGTAATCTTTGAAATCACTGTCTCAATTTGCCTCTTAGCCTCGAGTGCACTGACAGGCGTCTTCCAAGCTGCTACATGTTTGTTGACTAGCAGCCACACTTGCTCCATAGGGTTTAAGTTGCTGTGTAATGGAGGTAAGCAAAGTACTTTGTGGCCATACATTTCAGCAATTTTATAAATCCTATAGATGTTGTATTGCTGGGCATTACTTTCCACTAGTTGAAGCAGCTCAGGTTTCAATTGTTCGGTGTTCCATGCGACGTGTTTCTCTGTCAACCAATTTTCAATTTCGCATCTCCGCCAGGAAACGGTTGGCAAAGACTCCACTTTTAAGGAATGATACCATGCATTGTCCAGTACAATTACACTACTTGGTTGAAGGATGGGCAGCAGCTTTTCTTCAAACCATGTTTCAAAGAAAGATCCATCGATCAGTTCTCCGCCTTTTTCTGTCAAAAAAATGGTCGCTGCACCTGCAACAAATCCATCAGCGCTGCCTGCGTGCATGATGATTATTCTGCTTAATGTTTTGGACGGATTTTCCAACGCAATTTCCAATTTACCTGAAAGAAATGCCGCATCTCTATCTCCTGCGGTACTATCTGGTTGAATTTCACATTCCCTGTTGTCTACGTCTATAGAGGTTTCATCTAGATAATAAATCTGTGCAAAAAGAAACGAATGAATTTATGCACAAACATTTCCCGAGCATACAAGACATTTCAATATAGCCAGAGTAAATACCTTTATTGATCAGTAATGGTCATTTATGTAATACTAAAATGTTTTTAGCAAGGCACCATAAACCATGATGGGTCTCTTACTGATTTAACTTGCCTTACGATTATCTGAGCGGAATCCTTTGATCTCTCTCAGGTACTTCCTTCGCCAAAGTACGATTTCGTCTTTTTCCACCAGGATTGAATTTGGCCTGCGGCTCTTGCCAGATATGAGATTGACGAATCCGATGTCCTTTAATACGCGGTCTAATGCTGCTATTTCCATCATAGGCACGTCCACGCTAGGGTCTCCTTCAATGACAGCCAGAATTTTGTTCAAAGTTGGCATTTCCCCTCGTCTGAAAATCTCATACACTATCTGCCTCACAGCACACAAGGTGGACTCGCTGCATTTGACGTTGCGCCTCGAATTGTCCGTGTTTTTCAAACGCTTTTTCTTGCGAGGTGTCGCGAAACTGCCCTTTTCACGAAACTCGGTCCATAGCAAGGAAATAGCGTTCTCACTCACACCTGTAAGATCGCTACATGCAGTGAAAAGTTCTTCTGTTGTCATGCTTGGATTTTCGATTTGCAACTTAACAAACACGTTCATTACAGTTGTCTTGACATCCTCATTCATGAGTTTACCTCTTTTCCAAGCAGTGAAGGGATCTCGATAGATTTTCCGTCCGTTTTTATATTTATTTAAAGGTAATGTATCAATGTGCTTTTCCTGTGGATTACAATTAGCACGATCAGAACGCAACTGATCTGCCATTTTGTTACCGAATTAAAGAGGCACTTCGCTTCTTTAAAAACAATTG
>JAQIXS010005110.1:0-13403 GCA_034700785.1 Rossiulus vilnensis
CATCAGTCGCGAATTTTTCCGTATTCATTCCACTTGCATGCAAAATTCATCTAATACCTGCGCAAGAAGCAATTTGACTTTACTGTGGGCCCCTAATTAATTTTGAGGTAGCCTCACCATGTTTCCAGCGATATCGGACCTCTATTAGAACGAAGTCCCCCCTTCCACATGGATCCGCGCCAAATGATCGAAAAAATACTAATTAAAAATTATTTCCGCTAAAAACCCCACACGTAATAATTATGCCCCTGCAAATAATAAATTTACAAGCTTCGAAAAATCCACCCCAAAAAAAGACCATGTGCCACAATCAAAGCAACCACACTTGTATTCACGCGCTCTATGCTGGACCATATTCAGAATGCTAGCACGCTCCCGTATAACGAGTGAAAGCATTTAAAATACGCAAATTCATCCACTAAACAGTGGTTGATCAATCTCTTATCTGCAATGCCAATTTAAGTATGAAAATCAGGTTTCGGCACCACTTGTAACTGATGGTTTCAGTCAACTCAATTTGACATTAGACTGTATTAGGTTTGATCAATTTTATTCGTTCAATCTAATCACGATTCATCTTCAAACTCATTGGCAATGATTTATATATAAACGCTATGTCCAAAATAGACACTTCATGACAATCAAATGATCAACGATATAGTGCAATAAGTAAAATCGATTTTGCTCGATATATATGCGAGTTAAACAAGCAGATGCACATTTGCACAGCGTCTTACAATTTAAATAAATTCATGCGCAGGAATAAAATAATGATAATTTAAATGTTTTAAAACGCTTCGATAAAAATATGTACGAGATAAAAAAGTCAATTCTGCTATGCAATATTGCCGGCACAGGTGATTTAAGAAATGTAGGACTAAAACCGTCCAAAATAACTTGATGACACAAATATCAGCTATAAATGCTGATATACTCGATTACCGTATCATAAATATTAAATTCATCAGACCTTAATTTCAGCTGCCAAAATCAATCCAGTTTCATTGTTAGTTTCGGTTACACAATATCCTGAAGACAACATGCAGCACAATCTGATCATTCGGTCAACGCCTCGTGAATTATCATTAATCAACGAAATGGTCATCAATAGCAAGATGGTAACATGTCGGAAGCTTGGCCAAAACTTCCGACAAATTTACCATGGCCCTATGCATTAGCAGAATGTCACTGATCTCTCAAAGATTCACTCTTAAATACTACCAGCGCAACAATCAGCGCCACCAACGCAGATTACATCATGTTGGCAAACAGCATTCTCAGCCATGGATTGGAATGCATAACATTCCATCCAAATCAGGCCAACAATGATCAATGCCATTTACTACAAAAAATGCTTCGCTCAATACATATTAATTTGTCGCCCTTGACCCAATCAAATATGCAAGGAATTTCATGGGGCAGGAGCGGGTCACAGGTCTATGAGGCATCAGACTGCTTTCCTGAAGCCTTCGCCTTACTGTCCACTGACTTATAGCTGTTCCTTGGACTCCTCCTAGCTGCTGTTGCACTTGAACAGCAGTCAGTCGTCGGTCTCGGAAGGATGTCAATGCAATGAAGCGATCTTTTCGCTCAGTTGTGGACCGAGGTATGCCTGAACCTGGTCGCCTGTTGAAGGAACCAGTCTCCTCATAACGTTGGCAGACCCTTCGAACAGCTAATTGGCTGATATTGAGTTGGCGAGCTACAACTCTCTGGCTATGCCCTACATCACGTAAAGCAACAACTTGTGCAGCTACTTCTGGTGTTGTGGTCATTTAATTGAGAAAATATTAATTAACAATATGGCTGGATATATGCTAAGTGTAATTAAGTTCTGATAGTCAAATTGCATTCACAAACACTTTTATAGCCACCGGGGTACAAGAATGCAAATTTCATCAATAATGCAAATTCGGGTTGCTTCAAGTTCAATTTTCTGCCTCAAATATTTATAAAGACTTTTCTGCAAGAGAGTTATTGTAAGAATATAGGCTGTATAAAACTAAAACTATATACAATGTACTAAACGTTTTGTTGATTTTGTTTTTCATTGACCAATCCCTCAACCATTGTGTCATTTTGTGTTCTGGGAAATTAATAAGTCTGGAACACGAACATTAAAAATTCGAACTTGGTTGTATGAAGCAATATTTGTGTATAATTCCGCTTTCCTGAAACTTTTATATTAAATCAAACTGTTCAGTATCTTTTGAATAAGAATACAGTATGTATCATCAAAAGTGCAATGTGAAATGCAAATCTTTTCGGGGTTTTATAAAAAACCATGTAAAGTTCATAATAAAATATCAATAACGTAGTTTCTTACCTTAAATATAACCTGTCAAATAATTCTCAAAGAATAGCACAGACGAAACATACAAGCTCATAATGCTTTGCATCTTTGATCTGGGAGCAAAGTATTTGTATATACATGTATTTGGTTAAAAAAAAAACCGAGCGAATTACATGCAAGGCTGGAACGTAATGTAGTTGAAGGGTATACATTTCCAAAATCATGTTCAAATCGATTCTATTTGACTGTAAATGTTTATTCAGTTCAGGAAGGTATATGCAATGAACATTTATTATTCATGAGACAATTTTAGATATTACTAACATAGGCCTAAGTGTTTGAACTTAGAATGATTTATGAAGCTTAAGGTGGTTTTCAGCTTAGTAGCTCGGCCATTACTGTCTTGGTAACTATGTAAGCCCTTTCTCAGACAGACCCAAAAATAGTGACTAATCGAAAACATGCAGTAAAACGATGATCTGTAGGCCTTTAGGGTAAAAGGAAACAGCTGACGTTAATCTTAGGCACTCTTTTTATTTCACAAACTCTTGACTTTCTTTGACTCACGTTCGTTAATGCCCTCTCATGATATTTGGGTTTGGATCTATAGATATTTTAATGTACTTATTTATGTATGATATTATGATAGAATATATACAGGACGTGTTGTTTATATTGTATCTTAGTTGAGTTGTATTTACTATTTAATAGAAAATGTTTTAATCATAGTTGGGTAGCTTTATATTTTAAGTTTTCTGATTATATTAAGTTTCCGTCTACATTTGAAGAAAGTAATACGAAACTTATGTTACGTAATTCAAAGATATACTGCATTATGGGTATCTAAATAAATAAACAACTGTCTTCATGCTATAGGTTATATATTGTATAAAAAAGGTCATGCTCAAATTTCTATACACATTTTCTTGCATACAGTATATACAAATGTGAGAGTATCCCTGTAGAGGAGGAATTCAAGCACTTGTTACCAATGTTGCATTAGTGAATATACCTGAAACTCTGGCCATTGTACGATTTCATAAAATAATTAGTCAAAAACGTATTGTATTATAACCATATCATACCTTGATATAGAAATCAAAAATTTGGGTAAAAATAATTTATTGAAACTTTTAAAACCTAACAATTTGAAATAAAATTTAACATGCTTTTAATAAGCTAATGATGATATTATGATTTTGAACAATAATAAAAACATACTGTTCAAAAATGGATCATTTTGACACATTTTGGCCATTATAGCACACGCTTCTTTAGTCAATTATTTCATTCGACTCAACTCGAAAAGAGAGACTCTTATATACAGTGTAAAGTTATTTATAAAGATTGTATCAAATAGTTTCTTTGCCTTTTGTTATTACAGATGTTCACAAGCGCTACGAATTCAAAAAACAACATCCGTTTATTCGTCTAGCTCATATACCAAATGCGTTGTGTCTAACAAGAACCGAACGGCTATTATTTAAAGAGCCTTTTGCCAAATTTTACGTTCGATAGAGCGGAAAACGCCTCTCAAACTCATGTCTGATATCAATTTATTATCTCTAGATTGTGTCTCCTTATTTAGAAATGCGTTATGCTTTGCTATCGTTTCTTTTTGCTATGACCTTATCTATGCAACCCCTTTGTCACCCATTGTTTCATTTATCCGAGTTAGTTTACTATTGTTTTATTGCATTGGCCCAGTTCCACCTTAGCGCTTCATCGTTTTCAAATTAGCGTACTTTACTTGGCGTGGGTGTTTGTTTATTTTAATCTTAGCCTTCTCTATAAAATATTGGACGTGTGACCATTTCATGCTAACATGCCAGTTGATATCACTATAATTAAAAGTTGATCTGATTATCGTTAAAACTGAGAACACCACATAATAGTTAGTCAAAAGTGTATTGTGTTTTACCTATATCGAATACAGAAATCAAATTCATATAGAAATAAAAAAATTAGGCAAAAACATTTATTGAAACTTTTAATAAGATGAAATGAACATAAAAGTTACAGAAAATTACTGCCGTTACGTTGAACATGATGATCATGAATATTAATTATAATTTAAATTAGTATTATTGAACTACAGCAATATCTAAAATCTCATGTGACATTTTTACCCAACTTAGAAATTACTGTGGTTTTGCAGATCTTAAAATCTTTATTTTTCAATATTTAGATATTTAAACTGTAGAAATATTGTATTTTCAAAATATTTATACAGATAAGCCTTCCGTTATAAGAATTTCAATTTATTTAGATGGAAATTGCCACAAAAAAGGGGATGCTGTTTACATGAGGTTCAAATATAAAAGTATAAATGTATACACGAGTAAATAGAAATGTGTGTGCATGTATATTTACATATTTACTGCGCATACAGAGGGCTTTAAACCAAATGTCACTTTAGTCACTAGGCTATATCTTTATCGATAAAATTATTTTGACGACTTCATTCATTTTTCCCTAACTATTGAAGCCTTTATCGCGGTTATGCTTTCGTTCATGAAAGAAGCAATTGCAGTCATATTTTCAAATTTGTTGTAGGCATAAATTCAATTTTATCAACAGCAACGATGAATGAATAACTTGCCAAACAGCACACAAAAATAATTGGACAATCTTACTTGCATATTCATTTTTTGCTGGTATAAAGAGACTCCCCTGAAGCCGTTTAATAGATAATGCACACGTCATATGCGACGAGATGGAGAAATTTAAAAAAACAAACTAAATAAGAAAATATGTCTTCTATAGTGGCATTGCAGGGTAGACAAGTTTTCCTTTCAATAAATAGTTCGTGTTAATGGTGTTGTTTACTATGTTAACAAACGCCTGAAGTTTGTTGCTGCCGAAAAACGGAACATTCAAGCCCACTTCCTTTGGCGAAATGGGGTTCTTGATCATTATGCTTGTCTGTGCTATTTTATCTTCGAACGATCAAGATAAGTGCGCCGTTATGCATTACAATAATCTAGATGTACTAGTACGCTGTTACATAATTCTTCATCAACAGCTAAGCATTATACACAGCTATTGTTAGATGTCAGGGCGATTCCAGACGTCTATAATCCAATATTCAGATCTTGTTGAAATCGATAACCCAATATTCAGATCGTGTTGAAATTACCAAAATAATTGATTCAAAGCTCTTCCGATGTTAATTATACTTGAACAAAATCTCTTGAGTTCCATTCCAATTGTTTTTCGTGCATTTACTTAATACTTTACGTTACTTGTAAAACATTAAAGAAAAGTTATTAAGAGCTTACTGAGCTTAAAATGGATTGAATATAAGTTGTTTTCCTACAAGAGTGTAGTGTGGCTGTTTTAAATAGAAACGGAGGACAACAATATAAAAGTCCAGTAGCTTATAAACGTTACGCTAGCTGGAACCTTCTTTTTTTGATCTATTGTAACATGATCATCCCCAGCGCATAGAACCTTTTCAAGTGATATTTATTGACTAGCTAAAAAAATCCATCTCATTACAAAAATGTTTTATTTTTTATTTTGATTTTTTATAAGCCTACTTTGTATTTATATCTTATGATTTCTGATTTTTACACAGATTCAATCGATTTTCACTACCCAACAAAACAGAGGTCTTCTACACTACATACAGTAATCAAACTAATGAATATAAATTAGCAGTAATGACCCACCAGTGGGTAATCGAGAAACGCTGCATTAGACCCTCTGAAATATATGCACAAGAAATCAAACGTGCAATTTCTTCTTGATTCCTTCATTTTAGTCCTTTATAAATCACAAGTCCCTACTCGCTTTGTGCACTTATCAAAAGGTCACTAGAAAGATTATGGAATTGATTGACATGTCGAGAAATTAATGACATTTTTGCCTATATACAATTAGCGGTGACAGTATAATGTTAAGGACATGGTTGCTCATCGGCTTTAGATCTTATAAACGTATTGACTTATTTAAAAAGACCAAAACCAACAGCAACAATTGGAGTTAACAATGTCCTTTAATAAAAAGGCAGTACACCACCTTGTTTCATTTTCTCATCTCATCATTTCTTATTTACGGCAATTCTTGTTTTTTGCTCGAAGAATGAAATAATCGATTCAACATTGTTTGCGTGCACAACACCTGAGTTCGACAGATCATTTGCTGCATTCAAACCGCAAAGCAATGGGTTTGCCTGAAATCCTTTTTTCGCCATTCCCAAACGTCAAGTTTGAAAATATTCTTTGCTCGTAACTGAACTAATGACATGCGTGTATGGAAAAGATTGTTCTCCGCCGAAATGGGAATAATTAACCCCACCCATCCACTGCGGCGGGTCATCAGGTCGCCCGGCATTTATCAGCACGAACTAGCGGCTCTACTAACAATTAAACTTCATAAGATTTCCCTCACCGTGCATATCTAATCTGGTTTCTTATGTAACCACAAATTAAAACGCTAGTAAAGCTTCCTTCTTATCGATTTGGCAGCACGAAGTTAGATTCAGGCAACTCATTCCATCGTGCCATATTTCTTTTGTACATCACGTGCTCAAATTGGGAACGTGTAATTACTCCTAAGAATTTGCATAATTTCCGCCAAACGCGTGAGTTTATAACGCATTAAAAAATTCAGTGCCGGACTTTTTTATGTTCGTAGTACGCAGTTGAACACGAATGTGAGATTCATGCAACCCGCTTAAGCTGCTTAACAACTTCTAGAAGCAATCCTTGAAGACGGTGGACTTTGGGAACAATCGCTAGGTATAATGAGGATTCAGTAAATATCATGGGGTATTTAATAAGTCGGGCACATCGTGCAATAAAATGTGGGCCTACTGTGAATTGCAAATAGGCGCAGATCGATAATTGATTCTCTAGGATCGCTGAGCAAAGCGAGGAGAAAATGAAGGAATAGACGTACACAAAAAGCATTTTACTTTGATGCGGGTGCCGATCGAGTTATTTTTTTCGCAAAATTGGGCCTGGAAGTTATTTCCTTCGAAGTATACCACACTTTTAAAAGAGCGTAGCCTACTTTTTTTGAGCACTTTGTTCTAGTTAACAATTTCCGTTTTCGAAGCTCAATTCCTGTTAAGTTAAGTGCTGAGCATTGAATGCAGATACCGTAAGAAAAGAAGGTAGCCTACAGACAGTCCCAGTGAACATTGAAAATGTCAGACTATTAGTATAATTGGGTATACTGCGATACATTGTTTATCTCACCAAAAGGACGTTCACCACCCAACAAATTACTCTTACATTTTTGCTTCAAATACTTTTTATTATTTCGGTATTTTGAAATCTATGTTATTTTTATAAATAAAGAGGATATTAAAACTAGCCGAGACCCTAGTGGAGGACACACTGGGGGAAATAAATTTAGTAATTATAATAAGTACCGGTATTTGAGTGAAATATGTGCGCGTATTTTTTTCAAGGTGGGCATTTAGTTAACGTTTATACTGTATGCTATCAAGTTTTGGAATTACATTGTACTTCGTATTTCATGGCATTTTTGCGGGTAGAAAACATTGTGAGTTGCTACTTACAGATACATTTCATAAATGAAGGGTGCCAAGCGTCGTGAGATCAGTACCCTCTACAGCATCAGTATGCAGAAATTATACTCAAAAAATGTTTCGGATTGCCAATCGATGAGATTAGACGTTGGTCAAATAACCTGCACGAACCTTTCAACCCAGGGGTCATTATCGTTCAGGAAATGGCATTCCATAATTATTGTAGGCTACCATGAGCAAAGGCTGAGCGATAGTTAATATCAACGTTAGTTTCTGAATATTTCAACTGTAGGGTGCACTTACTAAGTTAGCAGCGTTAGCCAGCATGAATATACTGAATTGCTTTTGAAGAACTCCACGTCTTTGCACAGACGAAATAAAGCTTCATTTAAGTGATCACATTACTGACATTCTTGCTGAAACAAAGCAATGCAAAGAATGGCTTTCGAATTCTCGACTTGGAGCAACGCTTATTCAACACTCGATCTTGTCAACGTTTTGTGGTTATTCTTAGCTTCTAAGAGGGTTCATGTAATTACCAAGATTGGTGACATTTTAACTGGAATAATGCAAAATAATGCCCACCAACTATATGTAATTTTCATTAGTATTTGCTGCTAATGGCACGCTACTCATTGTTTCACATGAGTGGCATGGAATTTGGAAATTCTTCACCAAAAGTACTATAAAAAAACATTATTTTGGAAGCGAATTGTTTAATTTAACGTTTGACATGATAAGATGCAAGTTTGAGAAAACCAAAATGGATTTGTCTAGGGCAAGCTTTTGCATCATCATTGAATTTGAGCTCTCCCAAATACCCTTCAACTTAACTCATCAACTCAAAATTGTCATTATTTTGGGTGGCCAAGTTGAACTGACTGAAAAATAACATACACATACATGTAAGCACAGAACTTTATAACAAAATACATGTACTACGGGCGTATTACCAGTGAAATTTATGGCTGGTCGTTTATGAGACAAAATTTGGGTCAAAATTCACATCATTCTCCGATCATACATGTACAGCATTCTCTTTAATGATCGACTTGTGTAGTAAACATCGCTAGGCTGCCTCAAGTGTATGCCATTTTAACAGCTACGTGTGCGTGCCTCATAGTTGATAACATACTGTGTATGTATTTCGAGGACATATATTTACACTGTAATATCGCATATGTGTCTAAGTTGGCACCCTTTGATCATATCCAGCCGTTGATGCGTTTATTATGATGTTCTATGTGACGGCATTAACGTTTTGGTCGTTGATTAGCCAAGCAATTTTCACACTTGGATAATACGATATTGATATTTTTGTGTATATTTTGCCAGGTATTGCACCTGAGCAGTCTAATATCCATGTTGCATTAAAACTGTTTTTCTCATGTTTAACTGTCACTGCCTGAACATAACTTTCCAGATTTTCGAAATACTGTACATGTATAGTGACCGTAGAGATATAAATTTTTAAAAGGTTGTAAAATAGCAATATAACTGCAGCGCTTGAATTATGGTTCACTGCTTCTCCCTTCTAATTTTGCGGATCCTCCTTTGAGCAGCATATTACTTTGTATGGCTGCATTGCATGTACATGTACATGTATCTAAGCATGCAAAGTTTTTGACTGATTCTGTCCGAATTTGATTTGCTGGTTGATAAGGAGTGCATATCTATACACCAGTACATATACATATACATGTTCAGTAATAGCATAGTGAGGCTCATGCGCTTTCAAAATCATATTTTAGACTTCAGTTGATGATATCATTTGCCAACAGCTGTCACTATAGGTCGTCAGTTGAACTCGTAACGCATGATTGTCATAATGTTATCGCTGTTTTAAGAAATATCTCGATCGTCAGGCAATACACTGCACATGTACATTGTAAACGATAAAGAGGAATTTGCAGCGGTTTTTGCATAACAAAATTGGTTATCCTGTTGCAGTTTTTGCCTCTATATTTCGTAATTTTGACTAGAGCCGTCAGCTTCATCCGTTTCTATCATTGTAACCTAATGCTATTGAATTGCTATGGTAAAAATCGTTTTGTCTTCTACTTTAAGATATTAAAACCGATCCAGATATTCATTTCATGTACATGTACATGCATAATATGTACATGTAGTTGTCATTGTCTCAGCTATGCAGCGTATTGCAGAGACATGATAATGTTGGCCTACATGTACATGTATGTGAGTTTTAATTCGTCGCTCAAATTTCGTTCCAAACATATGATCAGTTTGCAATAATTGTAATATTGTAAATTTGTAATTATAAATTCTATTGTAATATGAAAACAGTACTTTTCGTATACTGGCTTACACTTTATTAAATTGCCTCATATTCATTGCTGCAATGCCAATTAATGCATGTCTTTCGTTTTTATCATATTATAGGACTAGAAAAAACGTTTCGCTTCATGGCCTTTTTGCATCGTGGTTATAAATTGTTACCGACGGAGCTAAACATGCATTATACATGCATTGTTGTCAAATGTTTAAGTTTGTTGCATTGACATTTTTTGGAACATAAATTCTTTTCAAATTCATTGCGAATCGCATGAGTATGGTTAATTGATAGTCTGTTCAAATTCTTTTTGAATAATAAGATCCGGTGTATGGAAAGACTCAAGTACAGTGTATGTAGAAATTCAAATTCGATGAATAATTCAAGTGGTTACTTTAAATACGAGCTCGTTTTATGCATGATGCAAAACGTACGAATGTCCACGAGATGTTATTCTTCTGGGAACGATACCACAGTCTAAATCTCTAAGTCAGGTGAATATATGCAGCAGATCGAATAAAATGGTTTTACTTGTAATGGCAACGTTTTCGGAAAAATGGAAAAGCTCAGGATGCTAAGGCATACAGCTCTCTGGCGTTTTAAAAGTTAAGATTTTTTCTAGGTTTCAAAACGGATCACTAAGATCTATTCTGTAGTTTTAAAAGATCGTCTTAAGCTGCATTTAGTTCGTTTCACTTTTCCAAAACGCAATTCCATTTTTTGGGGTATGCCTTGCTGAATACCGCACGCGTGCACTGTTAAGTATCCTGATACGTGTTAATATTGATTTTTCAAAATTGTTCATTTAGAAACTGATGTTAGGGCCAGTCTGTCCAAACGACGCACTATGGCAGCAACATTTGCAACCTTAATTGCTGGGCGTGAGTTAAGTAAATATGGTGTTTCGGTGGTTTCTCTGACGGGTTCTCGCGTGCGTATATTTAAATTAACTAATTTAGAATGAGGTATTTGCATTTGAAGTTTTCACGCCTTTCAAGCTTGGCAAAATAAGCTGGTCGTAAAGTGCCGCTCAACTGGAAACAGCATATTTTCTGCCAAAAAGACGGCTGAAAATTAGCCGTTGTGAATCTCGAGGGGCTGTTAGTGGATCGAGACCAACCAAGGCAGTTTAAATTTAGCATGTTACGAAACCGCAGATAAATCAGGGCTCCATTTTATTATCCGAGAAAAGTTTAATAGTTGTGGGAGAAACCAGCTTGCAAGTTATGCGTTTGTTGTTGTGAATTGGACCCTTCTCTCCTTTATTCAATAACTTGTTTACTTTTTCTTAAAAAGCATCATCACAAGAATATACTGTGAATTCAAATGAGACAATAGAATGCTAGAGCCTCTTGTGCAATTAATCTTTCCTGTCCCATGACTTATTTTCCATCGGTGGGCATTGGCACCGATTAGGCGTGACTTTCTTTATGAGGGAAGGCGTGATCTATAAGCTGAATATTTCTGAATGGTTGAGAATCAGTTTATTCTTTTGCTAATCCGACTGCAGACCATGGAACTGCAGTATTTAGTGGATGTTCGCTAAACACGGTTGGAAAGTTCAACATGCCTGTATTTGGGGTTGTTATATACGTGTATGGTTGGTATTGGCTTTTGTTAATGTTAAATTAGTAATTTTAAATCTAACCTGTTGTAATGTTTTTAAATAATACACCACTTGCAATTTTGTTCATAATATATTATAATTATTAAGTTTTAATATAAGCTATACTGTATAAAACTGCATTAAAATTGTACATGTATATAGCTATACAGATCTATTGTGGAACTTTCCGATCTAACCGTATATGGAAAAAGGCAGATACATGTATGTCCATTTTTGGCAGATTGACTATATTCACGCAAAGAAACTTAGCAGAAATAAAATTCTTTGTTGATTTTATCTGACTTTTCCATCATTCACATTAGAATTACTGTCACGTAAGTAAAACTCATGACTTCCCCGTAAACGTTACGCATGATCGCGTCGACCACTTGCATGATTTGCACGAACAGTTTATGACTCTATAGGCGAAAAATTCTGCCATCAAAACCTTACGATCGGCTTGACAGGTCTATGAAAGCTCCTCATTATATGTAGGCTCCTATCATAGAAAAACGCGATTTGGCTCATAAAAGTTATGCAGTAGATAATAAATTAGAGATTTAATTTTCATTACAGACTGCGCCGTTAAATCTTTGATATCAAGCTGAAACCGACCTACTCCAAATTGAAGTGGCTCCATTTCTCTAAATTTTCAATATGTAGCCTGAGCATGAAAGTCACTTTGGCCATTAAATTGCAATCCTCAATAAATAGTTTGTCGATACAGTAGTTATCCCAATAATTTACTTCGTGGAAATATTTCCAGCCAAGCGATTGCAATAGGTCGCTGATCTATGAACCGATTGTGACGATACCACAAAGCGATCAAGGAAGCGTCTCCTTTGTTAACATATCGAATTGCTGCCAAAGTTACTTTATTGCAACGATTTGTGGCTTCTGTTGTTCCAGCAGAAGCGTCCTGTCTGGCAGATAGTGCTTTCATTTCCTGGCCTTCTCATTCATCCAAGGTTTAGATCATGATACATGTATATGAATTCATCGACAATAAGCTTTCCCTTTTTCTTCTTAAAAGTTATGCAATTCGAAACTGCTAAAAGAATGAATTAAATGAGTATACCATAAATCCTTCCTCAAATTGAAATCTATTGGGAGATGTTTGGTTTGAATAAAAATATGCAATGCTGCGTGGGAGGTAGAGCTGAAAAGCTGCAGATTTCTTCCATTGCATACATGTCCATGTGTTCAGTATCACTGGAGAGGTTTGGTTTTTTGCTTGCATTATTTGCAGGTCTACATATTCGTCTTTTCATCGGTATCCAGTAATGACGCTCTTAAATCAGGGCCATTTCATTAAGTAAATAAAAAAGAAAACTTGGCTTTCTATCATTGCATGTATATTTGCATGCAAACCTGGTGGAGTACGCCTTGAAAATCATTCAAGGAGTTTGAAGCTATCCATATTGTCAATATTTAAGATTTCTGAATAACAGCGACCGAGTCATTTCAGGCTATGGTTACTATGGATGCGAATTTGTACGAAAATGTGTTCGGATGAGTACGTCCGAAATCCTCCTCAGAACAAGGCGGTCCACTGTGCGCGTTTTCTGATATTCTGATAGTCAGTATGCTTCTGCCGCCCAGCAAAGATGGACGAACTTGATGAATTTAGTTTCAGATGGACGAACTTGATGAATTTTATTTTCTTGAAAGTCCGTTAATGAAGTTATTGTTGTTAATTGGTGGAAAAACA
>JAQIXS010005111.1:0-13398 GCA_034700785.1 Rossiulus vilnensis
AAGGTGTTTACATGCATAGTTTTATTCAAGATAACATACGTTAAACAGTGCATGTTCGGGTCATTAAACATTTGTGACATTGTATATGCCATTTGGTGAATTCATTGGAAGAAGGATGTGGCCAGTTAAATTCGTGCAATATTTTCCAAGAATGTGCCAAAACGAAAGCCTGAATTGTGTGAAACAATGTTTGGGAGCTCCTCACTCGGGGTGGAGGGTTTTCATTTTCAGATTTTCGGGGTGGTGCCCCCTTTTGTCTACTTTACATTTTGGACTATATTGATAGTTCACTGAATTTGGCATGAAAATGCCCAACTGACCCAATTGAATCCGTCTTCCAGAATGGACTGTGATGCTATGGAATGTCAAGGATTTTGCCCAAAAAGAGCACAAGTAAGTGGGGGTTGCCATCCGAACTGCAAAGGAGCCAGCTATCGGGCACTGACCATTCGGTCTTGCAGGTTCCTCAGGGTCAACGTCGACTTCGATTTCGCCACGAGAGTGAAATGGAGCCCGGATTCCAAGTAATTCCGTGCCTCTTTAAATCTTTCCGTAATGTTTTTTTTTCTGTAACATTTTTGAGCGTTTGTTCTCCCAGAGCTTTCGTCATCTGCCGGAACACCAACCTGGACTTGCAAGTGTTCAAAGTGAACAAGAAGCCGGACGGAGGTCTCGGTGGGGCGCAATGGACCAGCACCTTCCCAACAGTAAGTCCCTGAAGAAAAAGGGAATCTCTGGCAGGCATCCCAGACATTAGTTATTTCGTATCTTTTGATAAATTCGCCAAGAGACATCCTATATTTACTATCGTTTGTTAAAATCTCACATTTTGCTAAATATATTTCATCCAATATTTGAATAAAAATTCCTATATTTCATCATTTGAGTTTTCATCCTTGAAAGGCATCCTATAAATTTTGTGTTTCCTATATTTTGTTAAATTCTCATATTTGTTAAGAAAAAAATCCTACAATTCCTATTTTATGTTCAATTCTCCTTTATTTTAGTATTTACATGTATTAGGAAATTGCTCTACATTTCCAATATTTATCATTCGAGCTTTCGTCCGTTTTGCTAAACTTTGGGTACTTTCCTTCGTTCCATTAATTAATGATTTGTGCAGAAATGCCCAATTTTTCAATGAATTACATTTCTATTAATGCTGAAATTCCGATTTTGGCATTAGTTCGAAAAAATTAAATAAGATCACTGCAGCGCTGAATTAAATTTGGAATTAGTACAACTCTTCGATTTTTACCATTTTTTCATGCGGTTAAACAAATTCGATATTTTTCTTTGAAAATTGGCTGGGCACCATTTTGGTTGGACTTAGTTTATACGATCTTTTTCAACCGATTTTCTCAATGACCGTAGAAGCTGAGTGAGGATCTCGTGGGCATGGGCATCGCCAGCACCGGCAAGTTTCTGATGACCTGTTCCACCAACAACACGCTGACCATCTGGAGCCTGAAGGGAGAGCTTCTGACGTCCATCGATACGCATCAGGTGAACGCGTACTATGCGTGCGTTTCACCTTGCGGACGTTTCGTCGCATCCTGCGGTAGGGGCCGGTGCCATTTACATCAGGTTACACTAATACTCCGTTCCAATAAAATTGAGTTTTCTCGCAGGTTTCACGTCCGACGTCAAGGTTTGGCGAGTGGTGTTCGACAAGTCTGGAGAATTTAAGGAGGTTGCTAGGGCCTTCGAGCTCAAGGGCCACACTGCTGGAGTGGACAGTTTCGCCTTCAGTGACGACTCCTCCAGGTACTAACAGGTCAATGTTGTGAAAAGAGAATGTTCGGGTTCAGGTTCACATTGTAACGAGGATGTATGGGCTACCTGGTTGCTTTTTCCAAATTCGTTTAAGAGCTTCTGGGGTCATACCATGCTCTGTGCCTCTTGGTTTGCAGACCAAGAATAACTGAAACTAATATCTCTAATCGAATTAGTTTTTAAAAAAATTATGAATCCGTAAGGAAAACGTAAATTCGACTTTTTTCATAAATTTATATTTAAATAATCGTAAAACAATACTGTGCTTCTGTAACGATGTACTGCCCAATGGAAGGTGGTATTCCTCGTTGAGCTGGAAGCCTCCGACCCGCTACCTTTTCGTTAACTTAATAACTGCATTTTTTTAAATTACGAAAAGGATGGCTTCAATTTCCAAGGACAAAACGTGGAAGCTGTGGGATACCAAAGGTCAGTTTGTGACATAATTTTTAGCATGCCAAATTGCTAATTTCTCTAATATTGACATCAATTTTCAGTCGAATTCGATAAAGGACAAGAGCCGTACTTGCTGTTGACGGTGCCGTGCCATCTGCAGGGAGGAGGACCGATCATCCTGTCGCTGTCTCCGGACGCCAGGGTCGTGGCCATTTCCAGCGGCACTTCCATACGACTCTACTCCGGAATTAGCGGCAACGAGGAGCGAATCATCGATAATGAAGGTGCGTGGAAGACTTACTTGCCCGTGTCACGCGTAATTGTTTGCATTTAATAACTGAGATTTTGGCACCATCTTTTGCTCCAGGCCCGATCTCTTGCATGACCTTCGACCCGTTCAGTAAGTATTTGCTGGTGGCCACCGACAAGCACATCCGCATTTTCCACAACGCGGTCGGCTACAAGATTGCCATCCAAGAGTTGGAGGAGAAGCGGAAGGCCGCGGCCAATCCGTCGATGAAGGAGCGCATTCTGCAGCAGATCGCGGAGGCCAGGTATGTCGGGGTCCGTCAGGGATAGTCAGAGAAATTGGTCAAAAAGTTATTATAGTTATTTTCACTGTTCTTTAATAAATTTCTGAATAGTAACATTTTGTATTCTAGATGAATTTTTTTGGTTTATTATTTTTTATCATCATTGCAGGAGCTCGTTGGAGGCCATCGGTGAAACCTAAATATACCAGGAAAATGCCTTTTTTCCCACAGCTTGACATTAAAAAATTAAGATCCTGTAAAACAAATGAAAAAATGCTTATACTTTTTTAAATAAAAGTCCTTTGCAAGTACTGTTTTTTCTCTTAATACATTTCTGAGAATATTCTCACATAGGTTGTTCCTCTATTTTTTAGTTACACATGTTTTTGAAAATATCTCGTGTTACTGATTATTTGGCATTTCAAACCAAAATTACCTTTAATTTTTTCCGTGGTTACAAATTAGGCCAAAATATGGCATAACCAATATATTTTACTTACCCATGATCTGTGTTTCCCCATCGATCAATAATAAGTAAGATTTCATATAGAAATACCATATATGCTAAAATCCATACTTTTTAATCTTGGTTTTAATAACATGCAATCGGCAGCAATTTTATTTAGAGAAATGAAGTCAAATTCATAATTTGTGATGAAATTTTCTAAAATTGTGACTTGTGGTATCAAGCTCATAGAAAAATATAAAACGTTTTAACTATACAGCCAGAAAAACTGAGAAGGGATTGTGAAATGACAAATCTAATGATCGTGCAAGGTGAGCGGAAATGGAAGACAAGATGAAATAAAGCACGATGAGATTCGGCTCTTATGGCGTAAACACGAATTAGTTTAATTGCTATAAAATAAACGTTAAATAGAAACACAAAATGCGTGTAAAAGTACCGTAATTGAAACATGTAAATATAGAATAATTAAAATGTATCAAAATAAAAAACGTTATGTGTAAAAATAAATATTAGTAAGGTGAATTGGAGCGTTTGCCAGAAATGATGTGGATTCAACGTGGTATTGAACGGCTGACGGATAATGATCGAAGGAACAATGATCGTTGGTAATGTCATTTGTAATGTAAAACACGATCATTACTGCATCACATCATCAACACTCCGGGAAGGACCATCCTGCCCTAATCCAGCGTCGACGTGGTTTCTGTTAACCTTTGGCAGGGATTTTGGGGAGTACTTAGCGGCTGGGCCGCATTCCAAATTTGTTCAAATATCAGGAATTCAGTGATTTCGGTAAATTCGCTCCGCCGCGCCTCACCCTCGCACGGAATGTGACGTCGCCCTTACCGAAGGACACGCACATGTTGTGTTAACTTTTGCGCGCCCTGTACGGACCCAACCACGTGGCGCGTGTTGACATCACAGGTCAGCTGATCGGGGCGATCAGCTGACCCGGCGAATTCTTGCGCGACAGCGGCCATTATTAAGCACTCGATTATTTGTTTTTGGCATGTGTGGCTGTATGGTGTTTGGCTGCCATTTTTTTCACCTGCCGAAAATTTGGACAATGCTGCTCGAGTTCTTGACCTGGGTGGTCAATTTATTGCTTGTTATGAAGCCACCGGCCAGTGCAACCACATCTGATCTATGAAATCAGATGAAACGAAAGACGTTCTCGACTCTGATGCCTTCATTCGTCTGCATTTGTGCTCGTAGTAGCCGTCGTGATTTTCGTCCTCTTCACCAAGTTCTTGGGCTCTTCTTCCAAGTCCAACATGCCGCCTGGAACTGCCGGTCAACCAGCGTCCCAGACCCAAACTGCCCTAGCAGGTAGGTGCCCCACATTGGGTTTCATATTTCCGTCCCTATCTGAATCCCGTGGTTTTGTCTCGGTCGATGTAGTTAGTGCTGGGTTTAAATGTTAAAGTGTTGAATTGAACCACGTGCAGAGACCCCCACGCTCAAAACACTCGATCAAATCCCCCTTCCTGCTGTTTTTTGAATTTCTTCAATTTTATGCCTTCACTTGTTATTTCGCATTGCAAGATCCTGGTTATTGATTTTGCTGCTGTAAAAGGCTTCGCAGGGTGCCGAACAGGTCTGAACGAGTCCTAACTACTCCAAAAGTTCTAAAATAACTTAACAATTGCATTGAAACTTTATACTGTGTTTCAAGTTATTACAAACCCCGTGTAATAGTTACCGTTGTTGAATTATTTTTTTCCCTGTGAAACGGTTTGTAGGGTGCCTAACAAGTCCCCAAAGTCCTACATATGACAGACAAAAAAAGGGAATAATTTCAGTTTACGTCATTTAACAAAAATGCATGAAACAACGATTTAAACGTTAAGGACGTTGACAAACATTAGTAAAAGGTAAAAGAAAGCGCGGAAATGATATTGCAATATAAAAAATCAAAAACTAATAAAAAAATAGCACGAAATGGGGGCTTCCCTGTAAAAGGAGCGGCTTCCTGGCTCTCCCTTTAGAGTGGTACTCACCCGCGATCGTTCACCGATCGGATCCTGATCCTCGGTGCCCGGTGGGGTGCGATCACTCTACAGTGATCGATGCCTTTTCTTCCCGCTTCGCTTCCCGATCACCGCTTCTCGGCTGGGTGGCGCACGCGCTGCGATCGCTAGACTTCACACAGACAAGGTATCGGGTAAATAAAGGCACTTTATTGATCAACTGGTACAAGAGGCGCCTAAGCGCAAATATCACAGTGGGATCGCGGGCCAGCGGTTGGCGATAGCTCGCCACTCTATGCGTGAGTGGGCCAAGGCTTGCAAATGGGGAACACAGCCAAATGATCTTTATTCTTTTCTTTCTTTCCAGGTCTGCTGTCAGGAGGTGCTTCCAGCTCCCAGCCTTCTTGCTCTGGTGCCCAGAGCGAAGTGCCGTATCCGAGGTAGGTCCTTCCCTTTTGTAGGTCAGCCGCAGTGGTGGATGGGATTGGCGCCGCTGGCTCCCTCTGGTTACCTACAGCTGGCGCCCTCTGGCTGGCTGTAGCGGGCGTCCTCTGGTGTTGTTCCAGTGTCGTCGGCCGGAGGTCTCTTCCAGCAGACGAGGAGATGGGGCCTCTACTCATAGTTCCCCAAATGCCGACTGGTCGCAGTTATTCCTTGGTGAGGCCCGATCGGGGAGCAGCTGGTGGATCGGGATGGGTGATTCGATAGTGCACAATGTGGTTCACCCACATGTTTAGGTCCGTAATGGTACAGGATGTTTCCTTCCCCTTCATCTTCCTCCTGGAGGGTGGGATTGGGTACGCTCCATCCCAATGTCCCAGACACACATCATGCCGGTGGCCCTTGTGGGCGCAGTAGAAACATACCTCTCGCCCTTCCGACGGGGTTGGGTGGCTCCGGAGGATCTGCCACATCACGTAATCCTTGTCCCCCTCCTGGGGGTGCACGTACAGGGTTAATGGGTCCAACGATGTCCGGCGTTCCACCTTGGCCTCGTACTTGGCCAGCAGAACCTTGTCCTTCTTAGTGTGGGGGGTCGCATCTCTGGTATACTGGTGCCACACGATCGATTTGGACGTTACACTGTCGGTGAACGTCCAAAATCGGCCGGTGGCGTTGAGCGATGTCTTGGTAGTGGAGGTTCCTGGAGTTACGGTTCCCCTGACCGAATCGCTAATTGAAAAGCTGCTGCACGTTCCTCCAGTTGGGGCAGGGGTCGCATGTTGAGCGGTTGCCGATGGGTTGGGTCCTTTCTTCGTCGTCTTTCTCTTCTTTACCGGTGATACCGGTAACGGCTGAGCGGGGATTACTTGCGGTAGTTTCTTCCTCTTCCCTGACTTGGCTGGGCTTGCTTCTTTGGGTCGGGCGCCGGTGTCAGGGCTGGTCACCCGCGGCAAGAAGATGGATGCCGACATCGATGAGGTGGGCTCGTTGGATTGTCCTGGCGATGTGCCAGTGTGACGGTGTCCCGAGTGCCCGGGAGCAGACATCCTGGGCGGTCGCCGGGAAGGCACTTCCTCGGTCCCAGGGGTGCTGGCGGGTTCTTCGTGGGCGCCGACGAGGCCGGCGGCCACCACCTCTTCTATTGACAATAGGTAGTGAGGGGGCTGGTCGTCCGCCTCGTCGGCGAACTCGTCTTCTGGACCCAGATTCATGACCAGGGCCGGGTCACTGTCTTCCGGGTGATCGGATCCCTCCAGGTGTTCGGGCTCCTCGGGAATGCTGGCCAGTGCCTGCTGGGGTGCGGTCACTGGGATGTCCGTCTCGGTGATCGGCTGCTGCATGGCCCTCCGACCATCCGATGATCCTTGCTGTGCTTCTCCGGGCTCCTCGTCCGAGGAGTCCGGTAGCTGTGGTGATCCTGGAGCCTGGGTTACGGCCTGCGTGGCCGTTGGGTTGAGGCAGTCTATCACCCAGAGCGGAATGGCCCCCAGGACATGCTCCGTCTGCCTTAGTAGGGCGACTCCCTCAGCCTGTTCGGCTCCAGTGAGCCCTGGTCCGGTGGGTGCCAGGGTTTCGGCCGGGACTTGGCCGGTGGCCGCTTCGATCGGTGCGACCTGGTGCGATGCGGCTTCTGTTGTCCCTACCGGTTCGGCCGGCCCAGCGTGGTTGAACTGGGTGATGCAGTTCAGCAGGGGCCCGATCGACTGGCTGACCCGGGTTAGGGACAGCACTAGCTGGTCGATCATTTCCGCCCGATCGACTGTGGCGGCGGCTATTGGTCGGATGATGGCGACTTGGTTTTGTTCACCGTTTCCGATTGCTGCGACCGGGCGGCCGGCGCCCCCGATCGCAACTGGCCTCAGGCGTGAATCCAGCCTCCGCAGGAAAGCTGAGACGCCCCTCAAGGTCCCGGAGATGGTCGGGAACCTTGGCTGTGCGGCCGCTTCTTCATTTGGCCCTTGGCCGCTGGTGGATGGAGTAGGTTCTCGGTCCATCTTTCTATCGCAAGTTCTCAGAGCGAGATTGACTCCACTGGCTTCTGCCGGGCCTTTTATAGGATCTTCGAGATCACCCCCACCCCCCTTTTTCGGTGGGGTGGGCGGAGCCCCACCGGAAATGCCCAATAGGCTATTTTTGGCTGGCAAGATGGGCAGTGAATAAGATGCGTGTGAAAGGTCAATTCCCACGGTGAACAAGGTTAGGCTATTGTCTTTCTGGATTAGTCATGTAGGCCTACTAGGCTTAGGACCTTCGGAAATGGAATCGGACACATGTTGCCAATTATGATAGCCCACGTACTCAAGTAAGAGTTCCTTATCGGACTGTGACTCCAAATTATTGTAAAATTGAGGTTGCAAAGCATCTGGATAGGGTTGGGGATTGAAATCGCGGCATCCCTTCATCTTCAGGCAATAGGCCGCTCGCACCAACTTGTAAAACAATGTCTTGTCTGCATTGCTTTCCGCAGGGAATTGGCCATTAAGAGCCTGTAGTTCTGTGAAGTGAGAGGCAGTAATGAAGCGCCTGACATATAAAACCTCCTCGGGTATGGTGAATCCTTGCTGCTCCACGTATGAATCCGTAACATTGAAAAAGGCCTCAATGTTATCGGCCCCAAACCTCCCAATGAGGTCGTCAAAGGCGGCTGATAGATCGACCATGATCAGTTTCTGGTATCGGATCGGTCTCACGACGGGTCTGCCCCGCCTGGTGGTGCGCACGGGCGACGGATCGGGCAAGGGATCGGAACCCTCTTGGGTGTTGAGAGGCGGGCCATCGACCTGCATGGGTTCGGTGTGATCGCAGCCTGTCCGGGAAGCAAGCGAACGGCTCTGCGCCAACTCATCGGTCGGGGATGAGGCAGTTGTTGGGCCGCGAAACGGAGTGATATCCGATAGATGGTATTCCCCCTGGATAACGCGAGAGATAGGGTCGCGAAGCTCAACCACAGCGGGGCCTAGAAGACGGGATACCTCATAAGGTCCGTCACGTCGGGGTGCGAATTTCGCGGTCAGGCCCTTAATGGCCGAGCTCTTTGGGTGGGTCCGCAACAGGACCTGATCCCCTAACTGAAAGGACTTGGCCACACCGGCAGGTGAATTTGGCTGTCTCCGACCGTCCTGAGCCGCCTCGAGGCGGTCCACAGTGGCGGTCACCAAAGTGGCTACTTGTGCCAAAAAGGAACCAAAGTCGTTTGCGTTGAACAATGGGTCCATACATGTCGCGTTGAACGCCAACAAGTTGTCGTGTGGCGATCTTGGCGATCGGGCAAAGGTAATTGTGAAAGGAGGACACTCAGTGACACGGCCTGGCGTGGAGTTCAGGGCCCACCGGGTAGCAGGAAGGTGGGTGTCCCAAGTGGTATGCTCGGTACCCACCGCGATCGCCAGCTTCGCTTTTAGATCCCGGTGTCTTCGCTCGACCGGGTTGGCCTGCGGGTGGTAGCGAGCTATGTGATATAGCTCGAAGCCCATGGCCGCAGCGGCTTGGGCCAATACGGCTGAGGTGAATTGTGGCCCATTGTCACAGCGGACCACCCGTGGGGTCCCGTATCGCAGGCAGATTTCTTCCACCAAAATTTTCCCTATTGTCTCAGCCTTGGAATCACAGATCGGAAATAGCTCCATGTAAGCCGACGTGGTGTCGGACACCGACATGACGAAGTTGTTACCATTCGGAGTGGTGGGTAAGGGGCCCACCAGATCGATGTTTAACGTGTCGAACCGGGCTGGAATGGGTGGAGAGGTCATGCTAGTACGATCGGCCCGGGTGGTTGGTTTATACCGCTGGCAATCGCCGCAATCGGCGATGAATTCTCTGATGTCCCGACGCAAACCCGGCCAATAGTACTTGCCAGTGATGCGTGCCATCGTGGGCAGCACCCCGGGGTGACCCGCCTCGGGAGTGCAATGATTATCCTTGATGAGAGAGACACGCATCGGTTCAGGGACGATCAGTCGAGGTTCCTCGTCCAACACCGTCGTCAGGTGCCGATACAGGACGCCCTCAATCATGTGGTAGCCTCTGTTGGTAAGCGCGCTATATTCGGCGCATTCTGTCGTCGTATCCGTTTCGAGGACCTCGATCAGTCGGGCACACGAGGGATCGGATAGTTGGAGGGTTCGAAACTGCTCCGCCGATACTGGATCGCGCGTGATCGAAATGGTGTGTACCAGCACAACTGGTTCGGCGTCTCTTGACTGCCGTGACAGGAGATCAGCCAACTCATTCAACTTGCCTGGAATGTGCTCTACTTCGAAGTTGAAATGTTGTATGTCCATGATCCATCGGGCTAGTCTGCCCGATGGCTGCTTGTTTCGGATTATCGCTCGGAGCGGGCTGTGGTCCGTGTGGACCACAAAGGGCATGCCTTCCAGGTATCCCTTAAACCTCTTTACAGCCCAGATCACGGCCAGACATTCCCTCTCCGTTGCAGAGTAGTTACGTTGAGCCGTGTTTAGGCTCTTGGAAGCGTACTCGACCACTCGGATTCCATCCCCCGAGTCCTGTGCCAGGAAGGCTCCGACCGCCAGAGCACTGGCGTCGGTATAGAGATGAAAACTTTGTGTAAAGTCTGGTTGGACCAGTATCGGGGCTTCGGTTAGTTTGTTCTTGAGTGTGTTGAAAGCTTCGTAGCAGGCGGGAGTAAAGGAGAAGTATACGTCCTTTTTTAGCAGTCGATACAGTGGAGCCGCAATATCGGCGAAGTTGGGGATGAATTTGTTAAACCACTTACAGGACGCCAAGAAGGATTGCAGCTGCTTGACGTCCTTTGGTGGTGGAATATTCATGATGGCCTCGACCTTGACATTGTTGGGAGTGATCCCTTCCGGTGAGATGATATGGCCCAAGAACTTCAGTTTGTCACAGAAGAAGAAACATTTTTCGCGGTTGATGCCAAAGCGGGTCCGTCTTAACATAGCGAACGCATTGCGTAGATTACTGAAGTGAACCTCAAATTCCTCGTCAGTCAGACCTAGGTCGTCCTGGTAGGCCGACGCATCGACGTTTTCGGCGTCTTCGATCATCCGATCGATCACCCGCTGGCAATGGGCGGCTGAATTTCTGGCCCCCATTGGCATGCGGGTGTAACAGTATGTGCCAAACGGCGTTACCGTGGTAAAGTACTTTTGGCACTCTTCTGCCACCGGTACCTGCCAATAACAATTGGTCAGGTCCATCTGGGACATGTAGGTCTTCCCTTTCGTTTCGGCCACTAACTGGTCAATCCGCGGTAGTGGGTACTGATCCGGGACGGTGACCTTGTTCAGGGCGCGAAAATCCGTTACCATGCGCATTTTCTCGGAGTTGGGCTTCTTCACCAATAGGGAGGGTGCTGTCCATTCCGACACCGTGGGACGGAGATGGCCTTTCGCGAGCATGTCCTCCACTATCCCCTTCATCTGAGCTCTGCGCTTGGGGGAGTTTGCCAATGGTTTCGCCGCGATCGGGCGGGCGTCCGCCACTATCTCGATTCGGTAAGGTTCCACCAATGCAGGTTCGGTGGGTGATTGGAAGATGTCTGCATTTTCCCGAAGCAGGGCATTCACCCGATCGACCTGTTCGATGGTTAGATGATGGCCCTCGTCTGCTCTTAGCTCCACTGTCGGTATATCCACCTGTTGTACGACTATAGGCGGCCCATCCGGGATTATTTCTGTTTTGCCCGTGTAGAGCCATTCTCGGTCGGCTGGCAGAAGCTGAATGTTTGCTTTGGACATAAAGTCCATTCCCAAGATTAGGGTGTCCATGGCAAATTCCGGGATAAGGATGACCGAGTGCTCATGTTTCCGATTCCTGAGCTCAATGATAGTGTTCACTTGATACATGTCGGTCCCCCGGACCGATTGGTCGGCTAGGATGACCGGATTGTGTAATGGTTCCATGTAGACCCCTCTTGACAAGAGTAGGTTATACAGGCTACAGCCTCCGATCGTTGAGTTAGACCCTGAGTCAAATAGGGCAGTAGCACGAATGCCCTCGATAGTGCATACCGAGGTGATGAACTCGGGTTCCACGATCTTCACATGGCTGTTGCGTATGACCCGAACGTGCGACACCTTGGGATCGGGTTTGCTGCCGGATTTGGTCTTGTTCAGGGGGCATGTCCATTGGATGTGGTCCAGGGATCCACATTTAAAGCATCCCCTGGGTAGCTTACTGGTGTTTGGTTCAGTGCCCGGTTTAGCCTCCACTTTATCGGCGGGTTTAGGTCTCGGTTCCTCTGGACGGCGCCTGGCCGGGGAACGGCCGCGATCCGATCGCCGGTGATCGGATCGGTCGTGAGGTCTCTCGCGATAGCCCTTCCGATTGTTATCCGTTGGTGACCGGACGCGGGGTGGGCGGTACCGGCTGCCCCAGTGCCCCGATCGGACCAGGGTGCGCTCCTCCTTGAGGAGGAGTTTCTCCAGCTTGCGTATAGTGTACACTCCATCCAG
Source organism: Rossiulus vilnensis (assembly GCA_034700785.1). Taxonomy (NCBI): domain Eukaryota; kingdom Metazoa; phylum Arthropoda; class Diplopoda; order Julida; family Julidae; genus Rossiulus; species Rossiulus vilnensis. The sequence goes on from JAQIXS010005111.1 coordinate 12,026, forward strand.
TGATATGCGTTTTTTAATGTCTGAATGAGTGGCGTCAAAGATAGCATTGACCCTCTCTTCCTCGCTTACTCTCGAACTTAGAGTGGAATAGAGCACATCCATGTGCGCAAGGAAGTCCGCCGTGGACTGATTTGTACTCTGTGAGTAGTTTCGGATGCGTGATCGGATGACGGCATCTTCCTCCGGGCGGTCGAAGGCATTCTTCAGCTTCCTCATTGCATCCGTGTAAGACCTTAGCGATCGCGCATTTCGGGACCACCACAGTCTAACGTCCCCTTCAAACCCATACCGAAGGGCGATGAGGGCATCCTTCTTTCGCACCTGGTTGCCGATTCTGATTTGCTCGAAATGGAAGGCCCAGCCATCGAAGTCGCCCTTGCTGGGGTGAAATGGCTTTACCGTCTGAAATATCTTGATGAGCTTAGCGGGTTTCTGGCGGGGCCAGTCCCGCTCATCCTTGTCCTTTCCAATTTCTACATTCCCTACCGATCGCTTTTCTCGTTTGCGATGGTTGTGACCGTGAGGCAGATTGATGGGTATGGGAGTCCAGCCGGGTCGGATTCTCTCCGCTCGTCTTCCTCGATTGTGTCGTGTCTCGGAGGCATCACTTGAGCTGTCGGTGGATCCCGACTCTGTCTCGGACGAGACGTCTGAGCTCTCGTCTTCGGTCAGGGGTGATCGGGATCGGCTTCGAGTGGAGGTCAGTCGTCTGGGTTGAGTTCGTCCACCGGAGCCTTGTGGTGTTACCAAGGACTCTAATGCCGCGATCCTCGATTTAAGGCCCTGGTTCTCTTCACGCTGGCTGGCCACCAGGCCATTGAGGTTGGATTGGGTGGTTTCCATTACGCCGACCTTCTCTAAATGCTTTGTTGTTTGAGCTTTGGCTTGCTCTTGCAGATTGACTATCAACGCATTGGTTTGCCCCATATAATCGGCCAGCAGGGGATGATTCACCGTCAGTCGAGCCACGGCTTCCGGCATAATCGCGCCTCCCCCGAGCGTAGTTTCAATGGTCGGGAAGTGTGGCGGTCGCCCCGGGGTGCTTGCGATCGGGGAGGTCGCTCCTCCGATCGTTCCTTGATGGTCCGTGGACATTGTGCCTCGGGTTGGTTCGTGTGATAGTTTCGAGCCCCACGTTGGGCGCCAGTTAAAAGGAGCGGCTTCCGGGCTCTCCCTTTAGAGTGGTACTCACCCGCGATCGTTCACCGATCGGATCCTCGGTGCCCGGTGGGGTGCGATCACTCTACAGTGATCGATGCCTTTTCCTTCCGCTTTGCTTCCCGATCACCGCTTCTTGGCTGGGTGGCGCACGCGCTGCGATCGCTAGACTTCACACAGACAAGGTATCGGGTAAATAAAGGCACTTTATTGAT
>JAQIXS010005112.1:0-13395 GCA_034700785.1 Rossiulus vilnensis
GCCCTTTTTAATACTGGCGCGTTTGAACCAAGAGATGACCCTCTTTCGTTGCAACTGGTTTGAGACTGACTCACTGTGAATCAGGAATGGAATGTGCCGTGGTCATATCCTATCAAGCCGGAATTGGTATTGTGCAGGACATGCTGCATGTTGAAAAATACGATTTTTGAACATGTGGATGTCAGGTCATCAACGCCATTATTACAGTGTTTGAGGTTACTTATCCCTCAATTGTTTCTACTGAGAAAAGTATATTGTCGAACATTTTAATTACCTTTCACATCGACAAATTAGGACACGAAGAAATGTTGCGTAATAAATGTGTATAATCATCACATCCGTTGAAAGTCAATGCTTGAATTTTGGTTCATTGAAATACTTGGAAGTCGTAAAATTTAGGATAAGGGAAAAATGAGACTGTAATTTTGCTCGAGCGAAAACATCCAGAAAAAAAATGATATTAATTGATAGCTTACATACCTAAAATGATTATATTATCTGTTGAATATACACACGGCTATGACACAAATATATTGCGCAAAAGAAATTTGAACGATCTGATGAATTTATATATTCTTTGAGATCCTCCCCAGGTACAGGGTGTATAAAAATATTAATCAAATAGAACGCACGCAACAGTGTTCTAAGTCGTAAACTGCTCTTGTGTGTTTTTTTATCAATCGATGAATACTATAAATTCCCAGACGCAAGATGTAGCTTTCCCCCTTGCAGGCATAAAGTCCTAGTTCTCTCTCCATTTCGAGCTCGTTATGCATTTCGAAATTGGGAGTTGTTATTTGTAAGCATTTTGAATTTTGTGTTATCCCTAGGCCAGCCAGCTAATCGATGCGTTCGTAAGGCGCCTAGGAAAAGCAATCCAGTAAGCGTTTACTCGCGAGCCCCCAAAGTGTTTTTTTTTCTTCGTGTTGCTTCAATGAAGAGGAGGGGGTGGATTGGATGTTTGCAACGGCGCTCCCGTTTAATTCACTGCTATAAAGGCGAAGATTCGCCTAATACAGTTATTTGGATGTTTTTTACGCGTGTTTCCTCGCCGAGTAATCAATAGATTTTAAATTATCTTCCCCGCGCATCTCATTTGGATTTCTTCTGCTCTCTTTCGTCTTCCTAATGATATTGACTCTCGACCATTGTCGACACTCGTATCCAATTCTGAGAAATTCTTTTTACGCCGACCGAATTTCACTTAAAAAGCAACGCACTCGACATTTTTTAGCTTTTTGTCGTCGAGCGCGTCGCGTAAAAAAACATCTCTCACTAAAAATTCACTCCTCAGCAAAGTGAAAACCGATGCTCCAAAGGCGATGATCAGGGTGAGGTTGTTTGGGGAGGGGATGTCGTTTTAAAGATGTCCCAAACACTTGGTCGAGGATCGAGCGACACTCTCTGCAAAATGTACCTTATAATAATGCTAGGCTGCGGGTGTTGTTTCGCAGCTCTTAGCAGGCTTTTCAACCGAATTATTTTCAAAGAAAAAGTGAGAATTTAATGGGATCGCACCCCGATAAGAGACAGATTCGACTGGGAAAGTATTTTAAGGGTTTTGGGTCGTCCACAAGTTTCATGAGTGCTGATAAGCTAGGAATTTTACGCTCTTAATCGTACAGGGTGACTGCGAAGAGCAGGGATTAGGGATCGGGCTCTACTTCAGACTCACCCTGTATGGACTGAAGTGTTTCCAGTGTTTGAGGTAGGTCAAAAGGGTTGCAATTATGTATGCCAAGGATAGGCCATTAAGGCAATGATGAAGCAAACAACTGCTGCTTAGAAATTCAAATTTGAGAAAAAAAAATCGAGAATTGTTCGCAATTTTGGACCATCGCACACTTGGGCATTTGCAACAAAAAGCTGGCCAAAAGTCAAATTTTAAATTTCGTAGAAAACTTAAAAAAATAGTTAGTTACCGGTATGAAGGCCGTTATCTATAACATATTTTGAACCCAATTTGTTGCAATCTCCATCTACATGTATATCAGCTCTAGGCGGTATTAATCTAGTCATTTCCTATACGTTACGTGTAATTTTTCACGAAAAAAAATGGCTTAGTAAGTGTCAAGCAACAAAACGTATTTCAACATTGTCGCGAACACCCTGTATCGACTCGGGCCAAATTTCGATGCGGAAATTGGCGTCTCTGTAATAGACGTCCGTACTGGGCGGTGATTTTTTTTTTTTTGCCGCCCGCAAGCAATGATGGATCAAGTTAACCCATTTACACGCAAAATTTTTATTATTATGCACTTTTTTTTCTCTTCCTAAATGTGTGCGTGCATATTGTTGGTCAAGTTGTAAAATGGTTGCTCGCTAATTGCGCGGCGCGTAACCCTTTCAACCGCAGATTATTCATTATTTATTCGCTCAATGAGTTCGCAAGATTGCCGCCAGTAAAATAGAAATTGCGCTGAGGAATAATTAGCATTTCTAAAAGAAGGGGGCGAAAATGCGATGCAACTAAGGACTTCGCTATTTTCCAATTCAGAGCAAAAAAATCTCGGGAAACGAATTGAGCGATTGCGAATTTGCGAAATGCGGGTTGAACTCGCATGTCACAGAAGGCATAAACAACGTTTCACTTCTGTTTAAATATGAAATTTGAGGTGTCAATTGAAAACGCCACCTGATGGCACGGTTTACTTTTTCGGCTATTAGGCAAATTCACGATTCTTGGTAAGAGGTGCGTGAATGCGGCGCTTTGAATAGGCCAATTTAAATGCTTTTATGAAGCTCGGGGTTTTTATGGAGTTGAAGTTGACCGTAGACGCCATTATTTTCATCATTTGTTGAACGTAAAATTGTGGCAGCCCTCAACCCACCCCTTCCTTCCCCATAATTGGCTATTCACTGCAATAAACTTTTCAGGCCCAGATGAAGCTGTGGCAGCAAACGCTTTTACTCAATGGGTGAGGCGAGCACAAAGCGTGTAAACTTGAGAAATAGATTTCACTCAAATGTTAGCGGGGATAAATGTGACTTAATAACTCGAATTAAAATTGACGAGTTAAGAGGACTGTAGTCTGTTCCTCAAGAGAATACTGGAAATTCAATTGGACGACTAAAATGCAAGTCTTTTTGCGATTAGTCTTTCCTGTCCTATGACGTATTTGCCTTCCGTTGGGCATCGAGTGGCTTTCTCTATGCTGGAAGACGTAATCTACATCTACGTGTACATGTAGAAGCTGAAAATCTCGAATTGTTTTTCACTCATTCTCTTGTTGAATAGACTTGCAATGTTCTTCAATGGAAAATGACATTTGATTAGTTCATGCTTCGAAAATCTGCATGAGAATTGCATCGGCTGATAAAGTGAGCAATTGCTCTTGCTCCACCTCTAGCAGCTTTGCCCTGTTTCATATCGAGAAATCTATCTTCCTCGCCAATTCCAACTTTAATCGAAACTTGATTTAATTCCTGCACCGGCTCCTAATCTACTTTCTAATTAAGTTTTCACAACCTCCTGGTCCCTAATCGGGGGTTTTATAGCCTGCTTAATTATGTTTCAACGTTTTATGGCCCTATATGCCGTGTTTTTTTGGCAAAATGGTTTCGCTCGATTATCGATGAATGAAAGCTCGGGGATAAAACTGGTTTGCCTCGCTTTGTGAGCCGTTCGTGGGGGAAACGTTTTTAATATGCTAAACCACTAGTGCGCTTTTCCAAATGTGCCCCTTAACCCCGAGTGTCTTTCTAGAAGGTGGCAATTATCGGCCATTTAAAAAATGGTCGACGGCTAGCAGCTCGCATCGCGCGCCTATTATTTAACGAATATGTAAAACCTTTTTCGCCGAAAAAAATGAGGAAATGCGCCGATTGAAACATTCGCGTCTGGAATTGTCTGCTTTTGTACGAACTGGCTAACGAAGGAATGCCCACCCACTCGACGACCGAGGTCGTGACCCGGACTAAATACGGCCATTTGAAAGTGGCCACCCCCATTTTCAGGACGTGACTGCCATATTTTCGGGTCAGCTGCTATTTTCGTTTCAACCTCGAACCTTATTTCGTATTCTTGTGTACGCTGCACGGTATGCTAATGAAATGCTCAGGGTCTTGCATTTTGCAGTTATACAGAAATGTTTTCAAACCCATATAACGAGCGTATTAAGAAGTACAGGATGCATCTTAAGTCGCGTTGTTGCCATTGGTTACTTGCTAACATTCGTTATCATGTCAATCAATGTGTTTTAGTTTACATTTATATTCCGCATTAGTGATTACTGATCCATGTTTGCATATTTAGAATACATGTATGCATATATACTTGTGCATGTATTTGCTGGACTAATGCATTTCACACTGTACTTCGTTTCGTTTGAACATAGTAATAACTGGCGTTACAGTGAGCTTTGTAACTGATTTTCTCGTTTTCTCTTTTTTAGGTAAGTTCCGTTTGCATACTTTTCACTGCTGCATGAGTGCAATCCTTTTGAGTTAGTCCTCATAAAACCGGCCTGAACAAAAAATGAATATCAGCGATGGTAAGTTCTGTACTGTTTCATGGCGAGTGTTCAGAAGTTAGACACGTTCAAGTGCTTTTAGACGGTATCTCCCTTGAAAAACCCGCCAAGAAGATAAAAACGCAGTTAACCCAGGAATGTTCAATAGTATTTGTTTTGTTTAATCTGCGCATTAAGGCATACTAGAGCGCGCTTGACCATCTTGACCTGAAGTTAACTCTGAGGCTTGTTCTAGCCTGCCATAAAATTAATACTCGAGTGAGTTATGGAGCTAGTTATTTAACGGTCATTTTGGACGAATATGGTCAACTTCTACACGAAATATCCTCTGATTCTGACTCACTGTTTTGCCACGGATCTGTCATGGCAAATAAATTGTTAACATTCAGATTGATAGCGGTTCAATGACAATTTTCGTATGTTAACCACTTTGCGATCACGACTCGGGTGCTATCTGATCGTTTGTGGGCTTCGTACTACGTGTTCAGTAATGTGATTGCGATCTGTTGAATCTGGGCAAAGATGGCTGCCACCCCGTTTTGTACTCGGATCTGATAAAAACGCAGACCTCAACTTCTGGTCGTGCTGCGAGTAGGTGGAGGCCAATCTAGTTTGATGTTGGTTGATTGTTCCCTACAATGTGCTCTATTGATTGTTTGTTCTCGTGCTTTAGGTACGTTTACATTTCCTCCGCGGAGTTATGTTTTTCTCATTTATCTCGTCAGTTGGCTTTTAATGACCCAGATTCATGCCAAATATTTTCACACTCTCAATGTATTATTCGCGAATTGTTGCTACGGCTTTATCGCGATTTCCTTATACCTTAATTTCGTGGGCAAATTGGACTTATTGGGGATTTTAGCCAGCTTTTGCCACTGGCGTGACTATGGCCACACTCCCCCTCCCTTTAATCGTGTTTTCATAAAGTACATTAAATTGCTATGCTCAGTCTTGTGCCGTACAAAATTCCGAACAATTAAGGCCTTATTTGACTACCAATAATTGAAATGCGTTAGCTTTAAAAAATATTGTGGCTTATCTACATATTTTCAACAAGTATAGAAATGTTTTTTTTTGTTTTTTTTGCAAAATTGTAAGAATAATACAAATAAATAATTGTATTATTCTTGCCCTATTTCCATTTTTGCGTATAATATAAACCAATCGCCTAATTTCCTTGAGCTATTAATTTTTTTTAAAAAAATCATAACGTAATTTTTTTTGCGATGTGCCTCAGCAGTTTACAGATGTAGGTTTGCCAGAAGGATGTAAGGTAGCAGTAGGCCTATAAGTATTTAAATCGTGGTGCCCTTCACCCACCCCTGTCATATTTTTCCTCATTCGATATTGGTCGATTGAATTATACGATAACCTTCCACTAGCTGTTTTCTCTCTCATTTTTTTATGAGTTTTATAAAGCGTTTGCTTTAATAATACATGCATTAGAGCAGTTTGTGTACACTTTAATTCGCACAAATTCGTGATAAATCAAAATTTTTTGCACCGGTAAGCCCTGTCAGCGGGCTGAGTATTAGAGAAACGAGGTCCCCTGCGTGCGTTGCGTGGCCAATTTAATAAAGCCTGTCCCGAATCTGTCTAAAAATACCAGAAAAAGTCATGAAAAATAACGTAGCTCCTCTTCCAGTGGTCGTCCGAGGTGGTGTTCTAAAGGCTGTTGCATGCGAAGCCTCCTTTTTGTTATGTTATTGTTGCAATTCCATTAAAACCGTTTTATTGTTCGACGCCACTTCCCACTCCGTATAACAATTAACGCCGCCGATTACCGTTGAACCAACGTACATTTTAATTAGGAAAAAATGTTATTAATTGTGGGGCCGCATGTAAGTGTTAATGTACATGACTTATTAGTGTTGGCTATTATCAACGCTGGCCTGCTGGAGGAAAACGTAACTCACGGAAAAAAAGCAACAAAAAAGCAACAACATGGATGAGATAAACCGAAAATACGCCATTGAAAACGAGCTCTTCATACCAAGGTTTCTTTCTGGTTTTGTACGCCATTTCTTGGTATTGTTTTCATAGAACATCGTTTCATAGTGGAGTTATGATATGCGCTTCGCAGCGTTATTATTTATCGAGCTGCTCCTTGATGTAGGGAGATGTTAAACAAAGGGTGGGGTTCATTTAAAAAGAGTGAACACTTAGACATGCAAAACAATGCTCGCCAAATCATCTCTTCCTGGTATTGTTTGCTGGTTATCGTCCCCGTCGTGTCTTGCCTTCCCTCAGCTCCGTTTTATTATTAAACATGGCCGTGACGTGACCATTACTGACCCAGTATTTTAATTTGCACGAAAGTATTTTAATTCGCCCTCTGATGGTACGCCATACCAAAAGGGAAAATTGCTTTGCTCGAAAAGTCGATTTTCATTAAAAAAAATTCCTGTCTCATGTCAGGCCGTGCTACAGTCTGTTCAAAACTAAAATATACTGAGCCAAATCCAATGAAAGCTGTGCAGCTTATAGATTATGCCTTCTTGCTTAAAGTCTCACCGATGCCCATTGGATGGAAAATGAGTCATGGGACAGGAAAGATTAATCGCGAAACAAGCTTCGTCTTTCTATTGGTCCATTTGATTCTCAGTATATATCCTAGTTTTTTCCCTGCCTTTTTTCTATTCGAACGTGAGTACAACGCTTCAGCTTCGCACTTACTTGTATTAACAGGGTGGCATACAAGTCCTAAAATTCCTTAAAAAAAGTACTAAAAATAAAAAGTCCTAAATATTCGTTAAAAGTCCTAAAACTGCTTAACAATTCTACATTGAAACCGTTTAAAATGTTTCAAATTATTACTAACCCTGTGTATTGTTGTCAAACAGATGCAGTTTGACAACACTGCCTTAATTCAATTCAGTAAATGTAGAAGGTGCCCTATTAGAAAAAATAATCAAAACCAATGTTATTCTTGTATCATTTTATTAAAAACAAACATAAATAAGGTATAAAATAATGCATCCTAAAGGTATTATCTTAAGAAGAAAAAAAATCCTAACATGTGATCTAAAAAGGGCTAAATTTCAAGTCTTGGAAATTGTTTGCCACCCTGATTAAACGTTCGTGTTGCAAATTTGCAACTGAACATGGGCCCCTGTCAGTTGTTCGCATTGTTTGCCATCGCCCATTACCTCGTCTGTAATTGGCCTCGCGTGTCATTAAACATTATATACATTTAGCTAAAACAAACGTTGGTAAACTGTGCTGAAAATTCGGTTCGGAAATAATTGTTATATCCATTATCCAGAATCTTCTCTGAACCTGCTTAATCAAACCGGGACGACAAAATCTGCCTATAATTGCTTCGAAACAGAAATTTACGAGATGGCCAACAGCCGCTGTATTTCAATGCTCCTTGTCAAATGAATCGTTCACCGTGGCTTTTTCTATTTTGAAGCATTCCAGTCTCGCTGGATAGCGCTTCTGGTAACCGGAAGATGGGGAAGTTCGCGCTTCAAATTTCCGTTTTTTGTTTATTTATTGTTTTGAGGAGAATTTGGTCCGCAGTGGTGTCATTGACCATGCGGTGAATTCCGTTAGCGGCTGCGCGACCGCCATCTTCTTGTAGACTTTTAGGTTTCTATCTTTGTTTTTATCTGCCGTTTATCACTCCACTTTGTCATCCGTGGCTCCACCTCTTCATTTCAACCCTTCTGGTTTTTTTCCCCTACCATTGTTTTCTATCGCTTCGGAGGGTCATTCACTCTGCCTGACCAGCCGCGACTTGGCCGCCTTGAATATAAATTTATTCAAATCCATTTATTACGATTATGATTGAAGTTGGGTGGACTGCGGTGCGTCCACCCACCACTCGTGTCGCTCGTCTCAGCAATCCTCCTGTGGCGGTAGCCGGAAGTGATTGGTGAGATTGGTGACGTTGCTGCGCTACCTCAGATACATGTAGTCGAGTCCACGGATGGACTCGCTGACTGACCCTTGCCGTCCACTTGAACCTTATGGGAGGGGGGGGGAGGGGTGATCAACCCCCATTTTCAGTTCGCCGCCATCTTGATTTCTTTAAAGGGGCAATAAACAATGGAATGCACTTCACTGGTTGACTCTCTACTCGTGTGGTCTGGCGTTTTCGACTTTATTGCGCATGTACTGTATACATTCTATTTTTTTTTTGTGAGCTGCGGTTAGATGTCGTCGTCTCGACTCTTGGCCCTTGACTTACTTCCGTCCTCTCAGACGTCGTTCCCTGAAATAAGGTAGTACACTGGCTTACAACGTGCGCATCCGGATACTTGAAGCCCTCTGGCGATGGAATGTATCGGACTATCTAATGGAAAAGCAATTTACCTTGGGGGTTCCGCCATTATGAAACACCTGAAAAACAATGCAATCGGAGCCACTCGTTTGGGAAATGGAAGATGCTACCGAAAGACAACCTGGTTCCCGATATCAAAAATGTCGTCAATCTTCTACAGGGAATGGGAGGATGAGTTGGGGAGGCAGGAAGAACTCGAGTAAAATTAAGCTTGCAATTATTAGAAGTTATTTGGATCAATGATCCAACGTATCAGTTATAATTTCGAGTTTAAAATACATGTATATTGTGTTAAAGTGACTGAAAACTGAACAACTGATATTCTGGTTTACTGCTGTCAGACTGTATAGGCCTTCTGCTTCTAACTGCTGTTAGAGCAAGATGGTTTTTTGCACTTTTTGTAAATCAGAAAACCCCATCAAGGGAAATTCCTTGTCTTTATTGGAGATCTGTATGTGAAAAATAAGATGTTTCAGGATAATTTTGCTGCAAATTTGTACAGTACATCATCTCGATCCGATGTTTGTAAATAAAATTGAAATTAATAATATGTGCATGTGTGTTGTACAGGGTGAAAGCGGATTTGTGTTTTTTTAGATAAGAGGTGGGCAGGGATAAAAGAGGGTTGGAATTGGAAAATCATGAAAATTCCAGGACAGCTTTATGAATGGCCCAAAAATATTTAAATTTGTTCAAGATGTTTAGGATTCTCACAACAACAAAAATGTCCAAAACGCCATCCAAAACGGAGTGATGACGTGCAACGCAGTTAACACACCCCAGTGAACCCTGATGGAGTCAAATTTCGCAGGACTGCAAACAGTTTTGAGGGGCTTTTGAGCCGTTTCGACGTGCGCCAGTCCGCGTTATCTTCCTTTCGGCATCCTCGCAGGCGAAACCACGTGCTTCCTGTCAAACGCAATCTAGTTTGGAAACGTAAGGGGGTGGCGAGTTTGGCAAAGGGGGGTTCAATATGAATATCAATAAGGGACGGGAATGCGCTGCAGTTGCCATTTTCGCTGTTGCCTCGCTTTGCTTCCGTTCCAATGGCGCTCTGGATTGGATTTTGAGAATGAGTTTGTGGCGCTGCTGATCAAACTTTCATGGCGCAAATGGATCGTTAAATGCGCGCTGCTTTATGTCGCTTAAGTTTATCCCGAGCGCCCCCCATCGGGAGCGGAGAAGGACCCGCGGAGACCCGAGGTCGATCCGATCGGGGAAATTCGAAAAGGCACCTGGATCCCAGCTGTGTTGACCTAGGTCTCATTCAGCCCTGCCAGCAATTGGTTCCCCCCCCCCAAACGCCTGATGTGTAAAATAATTTTATGACCAACCCTTATCACATTTATCGTTATGCACAATAACGATTATAGACCGCTTGCGTTTTTCTGGCAGTCTGTTTTTCTATTAAAAAAAATTAATAGTCTGGATCCGTGTCATTGATTTTTCATAAGTCAGGAACGAACAAATTACTCTCATGCTATTTGTTCCTTCTTCTTTCCGTGTGATTTGACGTTGGAATCGACTTTCAAAAGTAGCAATAAGCCACCAGAAGGAATGGTATTAAAAATGTATTTTGTGCAGCAAGTAGATATCCAATTTAAAATAAGAATAGCTCGTTTTGTAAATAATTTGTGAGCTTAATTTGAATAACATTTCTCATAACTTTCTCTGGTGAAAATCATTAAAACATCAATAAACCAATTGCATTTTTTGGGTCATCTGCTTGCCTTTACCCCTGTTACAATGAAAACGTGTTTGCAGGGAATGTGATGTTGCATAGTTTGTTTGAATCACAATGCATTTTCTCTACAGTTTGGTGTTCATGTAATGTCTTAGCTATTCTCCTGCGAAATTCAAGAGGAATTATAGTCTATTTAGATGCGCTTGAAAGTGCTATAAATTGTTTACAAAACGAGCTGTTCCGATTTTAAATTGGATATCATCTTGCTGAACAAAATCAATACCTTTAGATGGGCAACTTTCGCTAATTTTAAATGGTTTTAACGGATTTCCCATCCACATTGCCAAACCTTTCGAACGGCTCTCGTTCGCGGTGTGCCTGCTGCTCTTGTCATAAAAATCTATGGTTTTTCGCCTGTCAGAGGCAGACGGGGGAGGGAATTTCGGGAAAATGAATGGGGCAATGGAAGAATACGTCTCCGGGTTTCTGGAAAAATCTTATTTATGCGCAGCGGGATGATGCGAGTCCGCATTGCTAATGGGGGAGGGGTGGGGGATGAGACCATTTGGCAAGGACTTAACCCCTTCGTTATCCTCACGATGGGGAAGGGCCTCTTCGCCGAAGTCCATCCTTGATTTGATGCCCAACGAATGGTCAGTTTGAACGTGCTTGAAAAAAAAAGTTGGAGAATGTCTCTCATCGGTATTGTATTGATCAAGATTGTTCGAACAGTGAAAAGTCTGTGACGCCCCCATGGAATATATATGTATATATATGCTTGATGCTTAGGGCGCCTCTTAGGCCTCAGTGAATTGCATTAAATTTTCATTTCCATACATAGATTGCCACATTTGACGTAATTTTAGGTGACAGTCAACGTTGTGAGGCTGCCGATCTCAAAACATGAATGTCTCATTTTCAGAGATTTTGGCAGGTGGTAGTAATCCATGGACATGATTTGAGTTTCCATTACGTTATTATTTTTATTATTATTACTCTATTAGTAATCACATTCATGCATGCATCCAATAAAATCAGATATTCTGTCAGTGTCAAGATCTCTGTACGAAGCGCTACAAACTAACATTAATGTTAAATACAGGGTGTCTACAGGTAATTAAAATGCCTAAAAGTCAACAAATTCGCATTCTGCTCATTCGGAAAATGCCACAAGTATTTACCCAACAATTTAATGCCCAAAGTATTTATCCTGTTATCCTGTTGATATCCTGATATGATAATTAAGCGTATGAGACACGCGGATAGACAAAATCTCGTGGTTGGGATTTCCAAGTGGACGAGCTATTAATATTAAAGACGGTGACAAATCGTAATTTTAAGCTCGTAATTAATCAAACTCAAGATTCGGGGCTTGTTTTTAGCACTGCCATGGATGAGTTTCGTGGTGTGCTCAAATGCAACACACTTTGCATCTTTTTTTATAACTTGAATTTATATGGTAATTGAGCGTGAATAGTCTAAGCGTGGGCTTCTTTATTTTATTATTATTTTTTATTCTTATTGCGTTGCTGCATTTAAGACTGTCGTTCAAATATGACGGATGACGCTTTTTTTTGGGGGCCAGTTTCGTTTATTTTGGCAATTTTCCTCAAATCCAATTTCGCGGCAGAACATGTTTGTTGTCTTGGAACGAGCCATGTCACGCAGTTTGAGTCGCTGTTAGGCTTATAAATCAGGATGGCATTTTTTACGAGCATCTTTCTCATAATTGTGGCTGTACGGCAGGACCGTTATGTTGGTTTTTGTCTTTTTTCTGCTGCTGTTTCCTCGCTCTCTGTCTTCTGTATTGAGTCTTTGATCTGAAATCAATTGAGTGGACGTGTTGACAAGAAGCATGTCATGCGTGGGACCGTTTATGGGAGAATAACGTCGAGGGGGCGCTCGGGTGGACAGCGAGGGAGACGCCATTTTGGAATGGTCGTGCTTCGCCTGGCTGCATGGAAGCCCGTGATTTATGAGCTTTTTGGCATTTCCGTTTTTCCGCTATGTTTCTGAAGGCCCCCGGAGTATTATGACCTTAAAATTAATGGCGGTGACAATGAGGTAGATTCCGTGCTCCAGACAAAGGCAAAACCTGGAATATTGACATCTCCGTTATTTAATAACTTCAGTTTCAGGGTTTTTTTTAAAGCTGAAGTTAGGTTCTAAAAGTTAGCGAAACAACTAAAATAAATAAAAACTTGCGTGAAATTCTGTGTCACAGATGTCCCTGACAAGCGTGGTTGTCTTGTTCTTGGCAATTATCGTAAACATGCGTATACTGTATGCCTGCAATTATCCTTGCATACCAGCGTTGTCATGGAAAGAAAGAAATTGTCAATTTTTCATGGTGTGCAGTTACATGCATAACTGCAGTGTAACATTGTAGCTTGCGGTTACGAAGCTTACTACTTTAAAAAAATATTTTTGGAAGCTTCGCATGGTGTGAAATTCATTACAAGTACAATGCAATTTTTCATAAACGTGGTGCGTTTTTTGGGGCACTCTGTAGGTTTATTTGAAAAAGTCATGCATTTAGATTTCACTCAAATGACGTTGTTGCATGATTCCCTGAAAAGATTTCATCAATACCGTATGTTGTATACATGCATGCGCTGCATAAAAATGAGATGAAATAACTTAATTTTCATGAGAAAATATCATTAAATTTAATAACTGATGACAGAGTGGGGAGATTTGGCAACAACTGGACAACCCTGAAGTTGGGAGGTAGTTGATGCACGTTTGGTTTACTGCATCATCTAAGCTGTTTTTCCGAACACTGGAAATCTGCGATATTTCATGTAACATTCTTCATTGACACCAATTATAGACCAATATCCTTAGTTTCGACGGCAGCCAAATTGTACTTTACTATTATTGCAGAAAGAGTCATGACTTGGGCGATTGAAAATAACATAATTCCCGATGAACAAACAGCATTTCTGAAA
>JAQIXS010005113.1:0-13395 GCA_034700785.1 Rossiulus vilnensis
AAGTAACACTAGGGACAAGTATAGTATTAATTAGTTTTAGGTGAGTCGGAATATTATTTAGTTGCTTTCTAACAAAGTAATACATTTTGTGTGTGAAATTGTCCGTTTTGTCCATGAAAACTTTATTTAGCATTATAAACATGTAGGACACGCCACAGGCTAATTTTTTGGGTGAAAGATGATTACAAACTACGAATTTTAGTAAACATTTCAATAAGAAATTGGTTTAGAAATATTCCTTTTAAGGCTAAGTCAAAGGGACGCCCACCATGCAAACAACTACATATTTTTGCTTGAAATATTTATCACAATTGCTAAATTTACTTTCCCCAGTGTAGAACTGGCCGTATTATTTGTAAATAAATATAAAACATTTAATAAATGACTGTTTCGAAAACTGCAATGAAACGCTTCTGGGTTGAGGGTAAAAGCGCTCACGCGTGTTAATAACAGTACGACAATGGAGCATCATTATGTGTATCATGATGCCCTCTAATTTGTATCATGATGACCTCTAATTTTTGAGTTCTTAAAGAGTTTCCTAGAGACGGTTTTCCCGTATGTCATGGCGTGACAACGGGTGAACAAACTTGCTTCAGCTTCCACGTTTTACGCGGCATCCAGCCAACATTCACTAATTTCGGTGCGTTTTTGGCAGCACTGTTTTATGTAATGAGGAACCATCCTAAAAATAACCTCAATGGGCTCGGTGCAGGAGGCGGGTCAAGGTGGTGAGTCGTTCGTGTTCCAAAACTGTCATCACGACGAGCTACGACAGTTAACGTGAGTTTTTTGTGACGTGGATTTGGCAAAACACACACTGCAAAATTAGCGTAATGTTTAGGATCTAGGAAAAGCACTAGGACATTGACATGAACATTTTTGGGCACCCTGTAGTACTACTTGTAGGAATAATGTATAGACACCCTGTACTTTTCTGTTAATTACTTAAAATTGTCAAAACACGGCTAGTAGTAGAGCTTTCAGGAAATGGTTACGTATGTGAAATGGATATATTTGCGAATATTTTAGGTGATTTTTACTGTCATGACCTGAAATAAGCCATAATTCGTTGGCCTAGAACGACCATTTGTGATTTATTTTAAGTACAGGAAGAAAAATGTGATTGTACAATTGTTTGTCTGATTTTCTCCCCATTACATATTAATAACTGTGCATGTATGTAAGAGGCAACTAGCGATAAAATGATTATAGATGTTATAAAATTGTTTTAATCTTCTACACAATGTCTCAATTACACAAAACCACCCTTATCTGGATTGGATAGTTCCCAATTCATTGAAGAAATAAAACATGGAGTATTCCAAGTTTAAACACTAAAATATTCGTACATTTCATTAGAAAACGTCTTTAAATGAAGACCTACTGCATATATTAATAAGATTAACTATTCTTAAGAGTTTTGTACACACCAAGTAATGACTTTGGAATCGCTTTGAAAAGAATTGAATTGACTTAAATTGCCTTAAAAGGTCGATATTAATATTAAATTTCCGAATTAAAAACATGGATAGAATTTTTAAAAAATTAACTACATACGTTCCTGAATTTTGTACGATTTCAAAATAATTCTCAATTAGCGGAATTTTATTTCATCCATTTGATCAAGACCAGAGAACAATAAATTGCGAGAAAAAACACCTTAAATAACTAGCAATGGGGTCGACTGGATATGGTACTGTAAATTCCGTAATGTTTCATGACTTTTTCATGCCAATAAAAAGCAGCGTGTCAACACTTTAAAAAGTTAGTTGCCCGTTGATTCTTAAGGTTAACTTTGCATTTTGTACCTTAGATGGCATCAAAGGACAGAAAAATGCTAATTTACAAATTTCTGAAAATTATTACTTTAAAGGGAAATTCCTTTGGGCTAAATCTGAATGTAATAAAATGACTGAAGAACCAATCAAAAGCAAATAATCTCATGCCCCTAATGTCAAAATCAAGACTTCCATGACCTCAATTTCACTTCATGTCTTTTCCATGACTTCTAATGTCATTAGGCACCGTTAGTTTTGAGACTGATATGAGACTGATACGTTGTATTTACATTTTTCAATATAAATCACCATTCCCTGGCTTTCCTTGACTATTCCACGTCCTTTAAATTTCCCTGCCAATTCCAGGTTTTCCAGGTCTGGTAGAAACCTTGTTTCATTTACGGCAATTAACCATAGAAATGTTCTCCGGAGAGTTCAATTTCAAGAAACTTTACGAAAGTCAATTCCTCCTTTTTATATTTTTTCCCATCATAAATCATGTAGATACATTTAAGGACCCATGCAGATAGGTCATGCTCACCTCTTTTCCGTTCACCAGGCTGTTCCTGTTGTGCTTTTGGTTTCCCAAAGATATCTTCCGGCGTGACGTCCGCTCGGCCTGACGTCCGTTTTCCGTGCTGATGCTACGCCCATACGACGGCGCCTTCTTGGACGTAGGGTCCTTCATGGGGCTCAGTGCCTCTGCCTCTAGCCTGGGGCCGCCCAGTTTGTTCCATGGCTCCCACTTGTTGTAGACCCCTTGCAGGCTGCTCATAATGTCCACCATACTTCTTCTCCGGCCCCTGTAAGAGATGGATACCTCATGAAAAATCCACGTGGCTGGAGAATGGGGAAGATTAAACCCAAAATCCCAACCGGCGGATATCTTAGCCAGCCTGATCCTAACTACACAATCGCAGTCGGGACTTCGCCAATATGTTACCGTCAAGCATCGCGATTGGAGGACTGTTTTTTAATTGTTCCAAACAATATCCCAAATCGTAATCACGATATCCAGGCAAGACCAAGGGTTTATCAATTCCAGATCTAACAACGCAGACAGACAGACAACTTATCAGGCAGATTGCCTTCAGCGTAAAAGATTAGACAAAACTAATGAATTTTCACGAAAACTCTCAGCACAGAATTATAACCGATATAAGACGTCCTAACCAAGACAAAGCATTCGACTGCAAATCAAATCATGAACAAATATTTGAACATCAGCCAAAGCCACTTTCCATATTCAGCAGATTAATGAGAATTTACTGTCACTGAAGCCTGGAGGCATTTTCTCGAATCCCAACCGTTAAAAAGCCGTCCTAACTAGGCCAACTAATTGTGTCACCAATAATGTTTTTTTATTTAAACGCCGCCACTCTCACCTCAAAGCAGTCTCGAAACTTGCCGGCATTATCCCGGGCCAACGGATCCTAACTGTGTCGACAATAGCTTCCTGACCTGAGAGGGGTGGCCAAGTTGTGACAGTCTTGAGAGTGAAAAATTGCAAGTGGACATGGGTTCTCAAGTTTGCTACTCGACGGTCCCGCCAGTCGCTTCACACTATCACGACTATATCAACTTTGCATGTTGTGAGCTGAGATTGTTGAAGCCTCTCGAGAGTTGGAACTTCCGAACTGGCCATGGCACTAACAGCGCAATCGGGAAGAATAACGGGATATTTTTAAGTGGACATATATTCGTGAGAGCAGATAGATGAGAGTGACAGTAAGCTCTCGAGAGTTTAAACTTTACAAGTGGTACTAACAGTGCTGCCAGAGTTGCTCCCGCGAGCCACAGAGTGCGCTGTAGTCAAGTGGACAGATCAATTCCTATCTCTATAAGATTCCTGTCAGTTTCCAGGCTGTTCCAAAAGCTGAGTGTTCTGAGATAATAGGAACTAAATGATTGGACAGACGAGCTCAGGTTGAGCATAATCACACTTCCGGATTTCCCAGTACGAGTGTCCCTACCTCTGCTGAAATTTGAACATTTCCGCATCTGATAAACTATCAGTAGATGCTCGCAACGCACAAGATCAAATAGGCACGGTTCTGAGGGTTCTGCTTATAGAAAAACATGCAAATGACCACAGAAACCGTCAAGAATTGTTGGAATTTCGACCAACCCCCAATATGTGAATAACCCCCTCTTGCCTTCATTTTCATATCTTGCACGCAGGTTTGAAAGCAAACTTTTGTACGGTGGATAAATAAAGGTTTTCGACGTTCTGACCACAGAACCACGTCAGTGTTCCGAAAAAAGCATGCTTCAGACATGCTGCTGCCCTACTGGCCACAAGAGAAGAGGGCGTTTTAAACATTTATTGGTGGTGCAATACGTGTGGCACATACGACGTTATCAGGTTGTAACGCAGCATAGAAGCATAGTTGGGGATTCAAGGATGAATCCCCAACTAGCAGCGTCAGTGCCTAACGGCACCATCAAAAATGCACCCCTTTGCGAAGGTGAGAGTATATTTCTGGGCGAGGTAACGGGGTCAGGTACCTGTCCTGCACCCCAGCTCGAGGGCAAGAACGTTTTCAATCTATCGACGTAATCAGTACCCTCGCCTGGTATCGTTGTCTCGCCTCCGTTCAGGTGCCCAGGTTGAAGGTTCGAGGGTAGTGATATCACTGGAGAGTGCACTGACTTTCCACTCTTGTCAAGTTGTTTTGGGTTTGCTTACCGTAGGCAAACAAACACTTTATGTGGGGCAACCGTGGCAACAACAACTACGTGTTTACTACCTACATGTAGTGTTTACCCAACGTCCGTTATGCCCTTTTGCAAAGGACGCTTCATAGGTGGCGCTAGTGGCACACGTGGAGCTCTGTCAGCTGGGGCGTATTGTGAATCAATTTTAAATTCGTTTGAAAGTAAATACATTTTAGTTTGCTTACACGAATTGCTTCTTTTATTTACTCTTTCAAGCAGAGAAGGCCATGGCCTACTCTTGTGTCCACCAGTTTCGGTGGAAAAGGTCGAAAACAAGCTGGGGCTAGAACCATGTTGATGTTTAAACCCCCTCTAAATACGTGAAATCTTTTAAAAACTTCGTCAGCTTTTGAAATTGTCAGTTCCATTATCCCAGCCACGTGAAGACCAAAATCCGATTTCATAACACCTTATCAGCAATGCAAACAAATTTCAAGTCATAAAAAGTATACTTTTTTAATGTAACATTTTTAGAATGCAGTATAACGGCATGAAAAATCTTATCTTTCCCTTAACATGTGTTTTAGAGCAGTTTGTAGAAAATGTCTTTGATCAACATTACAGAATCATGTATGGAAAAGGTCTTTGAACACCAAATGCAGACTGCATCATGCTTGCTGTAAATAAGAGATTCACCCAAAAAAATTTCTCCAAACACATCGATTAAATTTAACAATCTAGTGGCTAAAATAGCCAAACGCAAATGTTTTTGTGTCGGCATCCTTCGTGTCGGGCTTAATTTCATTTTATTCATTGTTTATGGAAAACAAGGTTCGGTCTTTATGCAACAGGCACGTTTTCAGTAAAAAGCGCACATTTCCATCAAAACAACTACCGAGTTGCCGAGCACGTTTTCAGCAGCATCAGTAATTCTCCACTTCATTCGTCAACTTGTTTACACCGGTTGCTGGGTCGCATGATTAGCAGCGATTAGGAAACACCACCAAATCCCAACATTTCTAAGATATCCTAATCGGGCGCGCAGGTTTGATCGCCGCTTTTCAACGTGCCATTTCCAATTTAGCTCACTTGATCAGCTAATTACGACTAATAACCGTCTTTTTGGTAACCCTTCTCGATTCCATCCCACGACCGCGATTACGGGGTTAAACGGTGCCAATCATCAGTAGTGAAATATTCATTCACTACAAAAAAGACACCAGCGCAATAAATTGACCTCTCTGCCATTGAAACGTCGCTTACGTGATGGCGCAGCAAAGCAGTTGGCTGACAAAAACTTGAGATCACATAATTACATAAGAGAACGATAATTCATCGCCATCCTTTCTAAAAGCCCAGCGTAATCAGTAATAATCTGCTCAATGGAGGGTGTCCTACACCAAAATGGCGGCTAGAGATGCCCTTCAGACATTTGTTTGCAATGAGCATGATATTCCCGTGCTCCAGCGCCATCTGGGGAGCACAATGCGAAGCTGCCAACGAATTTGAAGGTCAAATTTAGGAAAAATCAATTTGATGGCGGATTTGGAATTAATGAGGCTGAGAACGGTTAATACTAAAGGGCGAAGTTGATTCCACGCATGAGCGTGGAATCTCATTTTGTTGACATGTACCTGCAACGGTCACGTGGTCGACTTGTGAGTGGCCTGCCCCAAACCCTAACGTGACCCATTTCCCACGCCAGCTTAGGCAGGAAATTGCACATGCCCCAGGGCCCTTACCAGACCCTGAGATATGGCAATTCCCTTAAGACCAGCAAGCATTGGAAAAAGCCCAGCAATTGGCACCTCAAGACAATGGCAGGGGATTAAGTCGGAGAAGTCCACTAATCCCTTCCCATTGTACGCCTACATCTGGCAGACATCTGTGCCCCACTCACGTGACCTAAACTCCCACGCTCAGCCGTATAAATAGAGGCTGCCTTTTACCTAAACTTCACTTCATCTTGAGGTCCTGACTAGCAAAGGAGCTGCTCTCCCCTCCTTGGACACTTTTAGTCCTGAAAACCTGAAAGCAAAGGGTTAAGAAAGCGAATTGTGATATTTTTCTCTTGTATTCATTGAAACCGGCTGAGTAGCCGAACTGGCGCTTGTAGCGTTCGCGCATTGCGATCATTGTGAATAAATCACTCATGTTATCTTTTTTACCCTAACCAAATGATCTTTGTCATCAATCGCTACTTAAAGCACAAATAGCATCCGAACGTTCCGGCTTCCTCCTCAGGAACCCGAACGACCTTCCGAATAGCTGAGAGTCGGTCCGCCTGCAGCAGACGACTCGCCGTGAGCACGGGATCCCGCCGAACCCGATCCTCACAACTGGCGCCCAACATTTAAACTCGACCCAGATCTTACCTACATACGGTACCCATTATGCAGTCACAGAGTGACTCAAACGCCATGACTGGTCACCCGATCGTGTCCACTCCAGGCCGTTCACCTGTTTTTCCCCGAATCGAGGAAACAATCGGGGGGGGGTTTATCATCCCTGAATCCATCGCAAGACTTAGCCAGGCTCATCCGGAACTGGCTGCGTTCACCACGCAAACCAACCAATTGGTTCAAAGAATGCAATCTCAAGCAAACATGGTTGAATCGGCAGCTGCCTCGACCATCAACCGCTTAGAAACCACCTTAGATAATATAAACGTCTCCTTCGCCACAGCGCGAGAGGAGAACGACAATCTCAGAAAGAGAATAGTGGCGGTGGAGTCTCTCCTGGCAAACCGATCACGCCCGAACCCGGCGGCACCCGATCCAACGGAGACAACCCCTAACGGCACCCGATCGGCCAGTAGCACAGGCAGAGCCCCAATGATAGAGTCCGACTCTGAAGCGGACGATACCGGCTCCTACCAGCCGCCGAACAAAGGGCCACACCAAGCAGCACCTGGCCTCCCGTGCTGGACCCCACTCCCCAGCAGCCTGAGTGCCAAGCTATCACGAAATGGCTCCGCCACCACTGGCGGGGCCACGAACATGTTCACCAAAACTAGAGATGAGTCCTTGTGGGGTGCGCACTCAGCCACCCAGTTGCGGCAAATCTTTCAGAACGTCCGATCGTTCACACCCGGCAAACGCGGGTTTGATGGCTGGGCATGCCATTTTGAACATGTCCGAATAGGCAGTAAAGTGACCCAGGAGGACGCCCTCACGGCACTAGGAGATGTCTTTGAAGACACCGTTCGGGATTGGTGGTGGTCCAACGCTCGTTCCATTCGGACGTACCAAGAGGCGATGCACAAGCTGAAGCACGCCTTTGACCCACCTGAGGAAGACTCCGTGGTCCGCGATCGGATCAGAGCAACCCATCAACGGGACAACCAATCCACTGTGGACTTTCTTGCTCACCTAGACAGGCTCAACGCCAACCTTACATGTCAAATGACAGAGCCCGAACGGATCAACTCCACATATGACGCAGTCCATCACGAAATCAGGAACGGGGTGTCCCTCAGGGACGTCTTTACGCTAGACCAGCTTGAACAAAAACTTTTGGAAAAGGAAAGCACCATGGTCCGCTCGGGCCACTGGGGTGCCCGGCGGGCCGCCACGCTCGGGCGAACGGAAACACCTTCCCAACCCAAAAATTTGAAAAGGGACAGACAAGGAAAGAAGCGAGACAATCGCAGACCGTTCGGGCAAAACCCTTCAACAGGGCCAACCTCACACCCGAATTCCACACCGGTGGTCGCTACCACAGCTCCCACCGCCACGACTTCAGCACCAGTCGTCAATGCGGCTCCCCCAACAGCCAACAGGCCTAGAGGATGTTTCAAGTGCGGAGCACTAGATCACATACAATGGACCTGCCCCCTGAGGAACGCGACACCGCAAACTACAGCGGGGTCACAACCCACTCCGACTCCAAAAGTCTCTCATGTCAGGGTGGTACGCAACAACCACCTGCACATTCGGGCACCCGATTTTATCACCTCAGTGTGCAAAGTGAATGACGTCGACACAACGGCCCTGTTCGACTCGGGCGCGAACGCCTCCATTGCTGGGCGAGCACTTTTTGACATCCTCCAGGCAAAAGGGATCAAAATGACACCAGCGAGCAATCGCATCATTTTGGCCGACCAGATACCGAGTCAGGTTCTTATCTATAAGACCACTGTCGAAGTGGAGCTCCGGAATCGCAAGATCCCAGCTCCACTCCTGCTGATTCCCGAGTATGAATTAGACTCAGTCATTTTCGGCATGGACCTAATGTCCGAGGCGGGCATAGTACTGGACCCGTCCACGCGGGACTGGCAGTTCTCAAAGGCCCGACGTCCAATCGCACAACAAACCCCCATCACGATCGGGCACATAGAAGTTAAGGAGCTCAAGCTCCGTTCGGACGAGGGATTATATCTCACGCCCGAACAGAGAGACAAAGTAAACGCGCTGCTGGAAGCAAACGCAGACATATTCACGTGTCCGACCGAACCCGCGGACGTGGAACCTCAGAAGATCACAATCATTGAGGGGGCCAAACCGGCAGCTTCCAAACCAATGGCCAACTCACCCAAACGGCGAGCACAAATGAAGGGTTTCGTGGATAAACTCTTGGCACAAGGTTACATAAAACCCGCAGTGTCCGAGTGGGCAGCCCCATCGCTCCTAGTCAAGAAGCCGAACTCCGATCAAATGAGAATGGTTACGGATTTCCGGGCCCTCAACAAGGCCACGGTGCCAGACTCATACCCGTTACCCAGGATTGATCAACTGGTAGCCGAATCAAAAGGCAACAGATTCATGTCCACCATGGACCTCACGAACTGCTATTGGCAGATTCCAGTGGCGGAGGAATCCCAGAAGTACCTCACAACCGTCACTCCGTTCGGGACGTTCAGCTACACTAGGATGCCGATGGGTGCCAAGAACTCGGCTGCACATTGTCAACGAGTAATTGACAAGATGATCGCCGAAACCCCGAACGTAAAAGCGATCCCATACCAAGACGACATGATTCTGATTGACAGTGAGTTCGATCTGCACTACAACCACCTGGAAGCAGCATTTGCCATGGCACGAACTCGAAGGGTCGGTTTTAACCGAGACAAATGCAAATTCTTTGTCGATCGGATCAAGTTCCTCGGTCATATCATCTCACCCGAAGGAGTGACCCCGAACGGGTCAAAAGTAGAGGCGATCCTCCAGATCAAACCACCTGTGAATATAAAGCAGTTGCAGTCCTTCCTGGCCTCCTGCAAGTGGTTTGCGAAGTTCATCCCGAACTTCGCAGACATAGCGTCCCCACTCTATGCCTTGCTCAAGAAGAACGTCACCTACACGTTCGGGCCCGAATGTATGACGGCATTTGACGCTCTAAAGAAAAAGCTCTCCCAGGCTCCGATCCTCACACAGCCTGACTTTACCAAAAGTTTCCATCTGTATACAGACGCCAGTGCCCATGCACTCGGGGCGTTCCTAGCTCAAGACTCTGACGAAGGTCTCAAGGTGGTAGAATATGCGTCCAAGACGTTGAACGCCGCCCAAAAGAATTACTCCGCAACAGAACGCGAATGCCTGGCAGTAATTTGGGCGGTGAAGCGTTTCAGAGGCTATCTAGAAGGTATGCCGTTTGTGGTCCACACGGACCACAACCCCTTGCGTTCCATTATCAAGAACAAGCAACCAACAGGGCGGTTGGCACGTTGGATCATGGAGATCCAACAATTCAACTTTGACGTAAAGCACATCCCCGGCAAGCTGAACGAGCTAGCCGATCTATTGTCCAGACCATCGGGCAATTCGGAACCGGTGGTGTTGATTCACAACATCACGGTTACCAGTGAGGAACTCACAGCCGATCGGATGAGGCAGCTCCAACTCGCCGACCCGACATGCGCCCGATTCCTCCGGGCTTTGGAGCAGGACACCACGGGCAAATGCACCGAATATGCGGCGGCAGCAAACCGAGGTTACCAGCTGATCAGGAGGGTCCTATACAGGCACCTCTCCACGGTCATGGACGAAGAACCTCGGCTGGTCGTACCACAACCCTTATGTAACCAAGTCCTAAAGGGCAACCACGAGAGCCCCGAAGCAGGGCACCCAGGCACACTGGCCACGATGGCCAGAATAACCGAAAAGTGCTACTGGCCGAGCCTGCGAAAAGACGTTCGGGCGTTCATCAAGAACTGCCCGTCCTGCCAGAAATACAATCCTGCGTGTCAGGCAGACAGCACGAACATCTGCTCACCCAAACTACCACCAAGATTCGACACTATCAATGTCGATCTGGTAAGTCCAATGCCCACATCACCCAGAGGGAACAACTTCATCCTCTCAGTCTCAGATACGACCTCAGCGTATGTGGAGCTGTTTCCAATCTGTGACTCAAAGGCCGAAACCATCGGCAGAATCCTCGTGGAGAAGATTTGCTTACGTTACGGCACCCCAAAGACGGTGCGTTGCGACAACGGTCCGCAATTCACGTCCGCGATCCTAGAGCATACCGCTAAAGCGATGGGTTTTCGCCTATATCGGATAGCACGGTACAACCCGCAAGCAAACCCGATTGAAAGGAGGCACAGGGACCTCAAAGCTAAACTGGCCATTGCGGTAGGCGATCGCCACGACAACTGGGATGTACACCTTCCCGCCACAAGATGGGCATTGAACACATCCACCAGCCAAATTACGGGCTACTCCCCGTTTACCATTACGTTCGCGCGATCACCTCGATCGCCACAAGACAACAAAATGTCGTTTAGCGCACTAAGCGCTGATCCAATCTTTCAGAGGAACTCGTTCGGGGCCTTCCTGACCCAGGTGGCGGCAATGATCACCGCACAAGTCGATCGGCTAGAAGCCGCACAGGACGATCGCAGGGAAAAGAATCTGCCAACCGATCGAGCAAAATCATTCGAGGTCGGAGACCAAGTGCTCTTAAAATCCCATGTCAAGAGCTCGGCCGCGAAAGGCTTCATGGCCAAACTGGCCCCCAAGCGAGATGGACCGTATGAAATCTCCCGGATCATCGGACCAACCGTCGTCCAGATCCACGACCCCAGAAGGGGCATCTCCATGGGTGAGTTTCACCTGGCCGACGTTACCGAATTCAAGGGACCCTCGGAGCCACAAACGCCCGAACCCTCAGGAAACACAAGCCCCGCAAAAGGGTCAAAACGGAAGATTACCGACCTAACAGAACCCACAGGCGATTTGGTTGAAGTAGGCCCTGAGAGGGACCCACTCACCACAAAATGCGGTCGCCCGATCAAGAAACCCATCAGGTTTCAAAGACTCTGGATGATGGATCTCGACAGAGATTTCCAGGAGATAGGCGAAACTTTCGATGAAGGTACTGTGCAAGCCTTTTTCGACATCACATATGACTATGTGGAGCAACAGAAACTAACAGATCCGCAAGAAGCCATGTTCGCCAGACGGTATGTCACCGTGGCTCACTTTAGAGAACTAGCCGAACTCAGTTCGCGTCGACCTGGGCAAGCCCATGCGGACAGGACACTCTTTCATAAACTGGTTAGAGCTGCATTCCTCATGTCCAAATATCCTGGGTCCACTCACCTGATCGAACCATACGCAGACCCTCTGCGACCCGATTACTATAATAATGAAGAGTCCCAGACGGACAAAGAAATTCTGATTGAATACATTGGGCCCGCGGGATGGCGCGCCCTTCCCGAACGTTTGTCACCCGATCAACGGGCCAGCACATGCACGTGACTAACCGGGAATTTTCCCGGGATGTCGCAATCCGTAGCAACGGACCCGCCCCCTATCGGCTCCAGCAATGACGAACCGTACAAGGACCTCCCATCGCCACGGGAACCAATAAGAGCATCCGGGTCACCGGGAACGCCCACACACCTCACCAGCAAGGGTATAAAAGGAGACCAATTCCTGGGCATAAGCACTCTGACTTTTGCCTTTGTCAGAATGAGCTCGCTCCCACCAATTGAGCCAGCTGCAAACCAGCCTGCCGCCAACCAAAGGTGGCTTCCGGCACCCGATCTCGCCGCACTATTACGGGAGATCTCGGCCCACTTAGACGAGGTCGAAGCCCAGGCCCCAAACCCTGGAAATGACCTGCCAGACGATCGAGTCCGATCGCCAAGAGTCTCGGACGCACCTCCAGTCACATCTACCGACCGGAGCATGCTGACGAGGATCACATCAGCACTAAGAGGCCTGCATCAGACAGCTGCACCGCTCTTGGACTGCTTAGCCGATCTTACGGCTCCTGCCCAGCCCGATCCGGATGGGGACCATGCCAAGGACTCCCAAGTTGCGGACCTGGCCGAACCTGCGGACGCAGGGACCAGCTGCTTGGTCGTCGCCCGACCAGCACGGCCTGAAACAGGCCAAGCAGAGACTTTGAGACTTCTAAGGAAGACCAGGGACGCCCTGAGAAGCGTCCCACCTTACATGATGATGTACTTGTCGCCCACGCCAAGCATCGTGACGGGACCAGAGCAATCGGAGGCTCCGACAGAAACAGAGGGCCCAGCCGAACACTCATCGGAGTCCAGTGAGGACGAGGCCACGCCTGAGGCCAAAGATCCCAAGGCCGCCCGAGTCCAGCTTGACCGATTAAAGTCATCCACATTCCGAAACCTCGTACAGTCAACACCAGCACCGGTGGACCAGACGGAGGAACGTGGTCAAGAGGCTGAGGCCATAGCTGAACTGATCGAGCTATCCGATTCACCCATACTATCCATCTCGGTCGAACCAGATGATGAGTTCCCAGATGAGGATCTATCTCCTCCGATCGGTCATACCATCGAGGATACGATAAACGCAGTGCTTCAGGACGCTACTATGGTCAGGGAGACCGCTACAGAGGGCACCAGCACCGACGGCATGTTACTAATCGCAGCAGACAGTCGCACGGTAGCCGAAGCCGAACCTGAGCGAACCTCACCGTCCAAAAGAAAGCCTCCTCAGCTGCCACCACCTGGCCATGCGGGCCACCG
>JAQIXS010005114.1:0-13391 GCA_034700785.1 Rossiulus vilnensis
TCGAAATTCGGATAAGTCGAATATTTTTGGGGGTCCCCTGCGACTTCGAGTTATCGAGGTTCCACTGTACTTGTTTTACTTTGTGCATTTGTTTGTTCCGTTTATAACTGGTTGCCCACTATGGTTTGCGTTATTATTTATAACTTGAAATAAGCTTTAAAAACTGTGGAACACCGGGAAACACCTGATTTCGGGTATCCCAAAACGGATGTTTTTTAAATTTGAATTTCGTATATATATACATACTTGACGTTTTCAAATTATAAAAAATAACGAGACCCTATTCGACGACTAATTGCACACTGGGCAATTATAATACAATTATACCTTAAAATAGCAATTATGACAAGTATTTGAAGCAAAAATTTGGGAGGAGTTTTGAGCGTGGTGAGCATCCCTTTGGCTCAGGCTGAAGTTTAAAGCAACTCGGATCTATTATCAGCAGCATAATTTGATCTATTCACAGCTGCTGTTTCTAAAGTGTTTAATTTTTTTTAATTTAAAATTTTTTTCTGGTTTTTGTAATGTTTGCTTAATTAAAAATTCAATATACATGCATAGTGCATGGAATATGTTTCCAAGTTGTTAGGCCGAATCAACACCGAAGCAAACCTTGCTCAGAAGTTGCTCTTGCCAAAAGAGGCTGATCCTTAAAAAAAATGACAATAGGGACACGAAGTTACAACTAATTATAGTGATATGATGCTTCTTCTTTAATTCAACTCAAGTAGGTATCCTGCAATTTGCATAGCAATACCACATGACAGGGAGTTGATGACCATGAATCCAATTTCCCGTTATACAGTTCAACCTTCACCATCCAGGGCAGCTGGCATTAATTAAAAGTTACGTAAATTATGGAATTGAACACACTGTTCAGTTAGCATATTTTTCAAGCCTGTAAAAGCGAGCACACCCTTTGCAGGGAACCAGCGAGAGAGGAAATTTCCCTATTTTTAGCACGATGTCGCGTGCTTCGTATTTCATTCGAGAATAATTTGTGGCATTAATTTTATAGTCGGTTTAACGCGATAAGCTGACACGAAACGGCCCTGTTCATAGGGTTGCAACACGCGTTCGGTTCCAGACGCTGGATTCACCGCCACTTTTTTGAAATTGGCGCTAATGAGCGAAACATTAAAGTTGCATTCTGGATAAAGGGAGTCAAGGGACCCTCCATAAATGTTATCTACCAAATGCAAATTTGTATGCGCACAGTTCGAATCTGCTCAAATTACCATATCAAAGCAGAACTGAATGGAAATGAACTACGCTAACTGGACTAATGTCTGTTCAAAACTAGAATATACTGGAAATTTAAAAGGACCAATAGATTGCTCATTTTAACATTAATGCTATTTTGAAAACAGAATATACATCATGTTTCACGATTAATCTGTCCTGTCCCATGACTCATTTGCCATCTGTTGAGCATCGGTGTGGTTTTCTCTATGCTGGAAGACACAATCTATAAGCGGAATATCTCTGATTAGTTTTGGCTCAGAATAGGCTAGCTTTTAACGGAATATAAGTTACATCAATCAGAACAGCTCTCGCTTTATCTCCTTAAAGAAAACCCGCTAAATATCTGCAGTTAAATACTGGTAGGAGCGAAATCGGCCAAAAAAAAAGAGCAAAAAGCTGAGAGGAGATAAGTTGCAAAATAGGAAAGGAGGAGAGAAACACATTGTAGAAATTAAAGTTTTCAATCTTAAATTATTTCTGAATTTGGTTAACCCCAAAACCTCATCCAATTGATCACTGAACTAGCACATAATTGAGAAATAAGCTAACCTTTGTCATTTACCAAGATTCTACATGTCAATGTGCTTGAATTTTGTCAAATGAATAGATTTCTTAGAATTGCGCGATAAACGGTTTTTGTAAATCCAAACTGGGCTCTTAATAAATTGTTCTAAAGTAATGTTGTCTTTATGAAAATGAAAACTAAAGTTAATCAGTCATGCACTACAGTTTTTAAAAATTTCGCATACAGGATGCAGGGTAAAAAATTTCATAAATTTCGCCTACGTCGTTTCCGTCAATAGTAATATTTCCAAACAGCATTATAATTGAAAAGCCGGTAAAAACGCTTCAGCTGTGTTGGCATTTCAAACAATGAATATTTGATGCGGCGGAAGAACGGCACTAAATCCAAATGCCACCTGAATTGAGCTTCTTGTATGTTTCACTACGTCGAAAGAATACAGAAAGCATAAAAATGTCGCTATATTTGCACATTAATTCTCCGAAATCAATTTTAGCATATACGCATTTCACAAAGAAATTGTCAATTCTTTAAAATTGCGATTTTTATTTCAATTCTAACATTATAAGATACGTCATATTGGGAATTGGGAGAAGGAAAAAATACTTCCAAACATTGGTTTTTTTTTTCTCAAATTGATTTTTTTCTCGATGACAACACAAGTAGAACAACTGTTTTAGGCGTCTCCGTCACAGTTGCGTGCTGCATGCGTTTGCTTTCGCTTCTTACCCATTTCATTGTTCGCCAGCCCCAAACGCTGCAATACCGTGGTATAAGTTGCGTGCTCGCAACTTTTGAAAGTCATTGAAATTTAATGAACGGTGCGAACGGCTTGAAAGGGCCTCTTTTATTGATTACGGCTGCCCTAAATTTAGCTTTTATGCCTTTTTTTTTTGGCGAACAAAGATTAAATAAGTCCTCCGTTGAATTATCCGTCGAACGCTTGCTCATGCCCTCACTATAGCTACGGCCTATTAGGATGTTTATTAATCCTAGATTAGCTATAAATAGGAGAACGGATTAAGATTGATATCTCGCGTTGCGCTGCTGGCCCGATGGCGCCCTGGTAAATCGACCAAAAAGCGTTTTACGTTTGCTAGCCACGAAGTGACCAGCGGTCATTCGAATGTTTAGGAAGTTAGTCATGAAGCGATAGCAATGCACCTCATGACTGACGTACCACTAATGATAACCACCTCTTAAAAAGCATCGGCTTTAAACAAGATTTCCGCGAGGAATTTTGCCCCGAGCAGAGCCATTAGTGTTGCTGCGTGCGGTGGTGGTTTTTTTTTTCATTTTTAATGGATGGAAAATGAAATGAAATCACGTTTGACACTGTTTTCACATTGCATCTTTAATAAACGGAATTAAGTACAATGTTTTTATAACAGCCTTTCTGAGCAAAATCGATCCATTGTGATGATTGTTGACAGTCGATTATGCTAATTTATTCACTTATGGTTCTGGTTCGGTCAATTTTAGAGGACGTTTCATACGAGATGTTCGAAGGAATTCTAAAAGCTGCGCCAGAAGGATGTCCTCCATGAAAAGAACGTTTACTTCAAATGCTTGTTATAAATGCTAAAATAATTGTCTGCCGTGTAAAACTACTCATCCACTAGTTCTGAGTCATTTCTCATAATTTGAAAATAACCGTATACTTTTAAAAAATTTCACAAGAAAAAAATAAACGGAACATTTTCAAATTAGGAAAAATAACGCAGACCCTAGTGGACAACCAATTATTCTAAATTGCTCGTGGAATTGGTTTGGAGTGTCCACAAGTTACGTCACGCACGAGGGGGAGGGGGGGGAGCAGAAGGATATCATAATTTGTGGAAAAGTGTGACAGAGGGGGGGTAGTCGAGATAAGAGGGGGGCTTCAGGTTATGTTGAGTGGAAAAGTCTATTGATTATTTTTTGCATGGATATTATGGTTTTGTTACAAGACTGCCTTATCCAGTTCAAATTTATGGATTACAGTTAGGTTCAATCAAATTTATTAGAATGGACATGTTATGATTTGGGTGTTTATGGTTGTATTTGGTTTGTTGTAGCTATGGTGATTTGTTTCGTTTTTTTGTTTTTATGTGCTGCAGGCAGGACTTGGTGTCCTCCCGCCTGCAACACAAAATACATAACTGCATACAAGTTTCTAGAGCTACAACAAAACAAATATCATCATAAACACATTTCCTTGCAATCAGTTCGAATGGCCTTACTTGTAAATCCATAAATTCATATTAAAAAACCAGTATTAATAAAACCACAAACAAAGTATTGTGAGAACACCTGAGCTTCAAATGGCAGGACGGGGCAGGATCGGTGCTAATGTGTGTTTCCAAAAAGCATATCGTGTTTGAATTTAAAAAGACATACTGTATACATTGCACGACCAGAACGCATCCTCGCATGGTCTGTTATTCAATATTTGTACCATTTTTAGGGGAGAAAAAAAATGGCGCGATCTAAATTTGTCGATTGTGGCACATGCCAGGACGCGCAGCTAGCGTTCCCATCGATTGAACGAAGAAACGCTTAGTTTTCTCTACTGTTCCACTCAAGTAATCTTTGGGTGTATTATCGTGACTGTTGCCTAAACGCTCTCCCCCAATGCCCGTCGCATCTTAATGGAGTTTCGTCACTCGAGGTGCCCGAGTCGCTCAATCTCGAGTAGAATCCGAGATAATTTTCTGGCGTTTGGATGCCATCAATGGCATTTGCATGTTATCCCGTGGAAAAACTGACAAAGCTAATGACCCAACATTGCGTGCCGAATTGAGCTTTTATGGACCCTGCATCCTTCCTCCGTGTTTCCTGGTGGGGTTTTTTTTTCCAACTTTCGCAAAAATCACTCTTTCGGGTTTGCCAAATAGGTCGCCTTATCGAGTATTTTCCCAAATTGCTCTTTTATTTTTTTCCAGGCAACTTTACGCATTCAAAATTTACGAGCGCGTACGCGCGGACCCTGATAAGTGAGGCTGGCTTTCCGCCAAATCAGAATCTCAGCAGTTATGCTGCGCGCTGACGCGCTTCCGGTTGACGTAGTGAGTGTGCATCTTTGCCGGGCCTTGCAGTGTCGAAGATGTCGTTAAAAATCACTTGTGTGAGGTCGAAAAAGTGACGACAACAGATCGGTGTCTTAATTGCCAAGGGAAAACGCAAGGAATATATTGCGGAAGAGTGTTAACAGCGTTGCCATTTTACTCCCCCACTCAATGGGCTCATGTACTTTAGCTCAATGGCCTTCCTGGTAGAAAAGGTTCAAAGATCCGTACAAATATACTGATATGTGGTGACATTTATAAAAAAAACGTAGTGATATCACCAACCATACTGATATTATTAGTACAAAAGCCACAATACATATGTATGGTAATATCAGTATATTAACATAGTGATACAGTATTGAATCATAGTGATATCAGTTGAGAATCACATGCTGATCTTTTCATCAGGGCAATTATGGCCAGTTCGATGACCATCATCACATTTTGGTGGTCATTTGTGCAAAATGCTTTCGTTTTGTGAATCATTTAATTGATCAGACTCTCCTTCATGCTGTGCAATTCTTTGGATAAGTGAGAAACAACCTCAACTCTACACGATGTTAAATGACTAAATATTTTGTGATGAGCCGATCATGTTCTAAACGTTTGCGCTGCATCACTAGCTCTGAGAGGTGAAAAAAGAATGACTTACCAAGACTTACAACTGCAACAACAACACCAACAAAGGCAACATGTCCTTGCACCTCGGCTGGGATGGCCATTGCTTCTTTGAGCAATAGGTTCATCCTCTTGAGAATGATGCAGGACCGTCTTATCCTTACTGTTTTTATTACGAGGGGTCATTGGCGATTGCGGCAGCAGAGACGAGGTCGGTGGGCCTCCTGGCGGCGAATCGTGCATGGATTCCATGCGGCTTCCTCCTCCACCTCCCGAGGTCCCCGCCTGCAGGTCGGGACTCTGGTGACGTCCTTCGTCCTCGCTCGACGTACTCATTATGGCAGACATCATAACAGGCCTGCAAAAAAAGGCGAAGAACAAAGTTCAGTAGGGAAACTAGGAGGCATGGCGACATCAAAGAGAGTGGGGCCTTAACTCACTATACACATGGCATAGTGGTCAATAACACGAAAAAGCAATTGATTGAAAAAGGTGTGGTCATCGCTGAATGAGAAGTGTGGCCAGTGGTGAACTGAGGAAGGTCATGTAGAGGTCGTCATACTGCAAATGAAAACATCTCAAACTCGGTCGATGAAATAAGACGATGGAATGCATCTTTCCATATTTAAACTTGATACAACATCGCGTATCCTTTTCATCTTTCCATTTAATATTTCCTAATAGATGCATGCTCTCATATAATACGGAATTTGCCAAAATTGAAGACGCATCAGTTTGTCTTATCTCCTTGACATCTTAATTTAAGATCCGTTAGTTTGATTTGCAGTTCAGTGGCAAATGCAAGAAGGGCTTAAAGAAAACGCAATGCCCAAAGGCTCATCTGGCAGTGACCAAACAAGAAGATTTAACCAAAGTCATTAGGTGGCCTAGTCTGTCCAAAGCCAAAATGCTGCTGGGTAATTCAAATAGACCAACAGAATACTGTTTGCAATTAATCATGGCAGTCCCATGAATTGTTTGCAATCCAGTAGGCATCGGTGTTGGAAGAAGCAATCTAATGTATAAGCTGAGTAGCTCTCAATGATTAAGGCTCACTTCGATTCTAGTTTTGAACAGACTATAGGTAACAAGATGAAAGGCGTGGAAAGGGCTTTGTATATATACATGTATATAGTTATCGGTCAAAAGGTAGCTGTTCTTTATGCTCAAATGTAGCAAGAACCCTGTGACAAAGGTGTGGTCGATACGTCAAGTGGCGAGTCTAGAAGGGGCTCGAAGAAAAGGTGGGGGTTTGTGATGATGGTGGAAGAAGTCTAAATGAAAGGGAATGAACAACATCATTAGGTGGAATGGGATGTTCTCGAAGAATTGGCACGGCAATGTTCTCAAATGTGAAAGGGATCTTGATGGAAAGGGCGAGATATTAACAAGATGGAAGCAACGTGCCACAGTCGCTTCGGTTAATATTAAAGTTTGATGCAACAAGTAATGCCTCCACTGACTTAACTTCCGGTTTCATCGATACGGAAGTCATTTCGCTGTTTTGGAACTGCAGCGATGCGTCACTAATGGGCTGGTTGTCCGTAAATTACGTAACGCTAAAGGTAGCTATAGGGGATGGGGGTTGGGAAATCTTTACGTTTTGTTATAAAGCGTTACATGGGGGTGGGGCGGGGTGTTTTTCACAACGGAACGGTGCATTTTGATGAGTATATTAAAATCTTTATATTATAACTTGGAATTTGAAATTTGTTTAAAAACCGTTATTTTCTACCATTTTAATTTTTTTTTTAAATTGGTGATTTATGATCTTTATCTTCGAAGATTTTCGCTTACGGCGTTTCCTTAACTAGTGTCCCTCATCAATTTAATTTGTAGAAATGTAAGAAAAAAATCCATTATTTATGAATATTTTTCGAAAATGTTCGTTTTTTGCGATTCTTCAATCAATAAAATGTGTAAATAAATTTCATATAACACCTGGAATGAGATCAATGATTAACGATTTTGTTATTACAGTATAAAATTATGACATTATAAACATTTAAAAAGATGAGATTTTTCTCAGAGGTCCTGTGCACCAGTACAAACACTTTGTAACTTTTGTTAAGTTGCAAATGTTTATGGGAAGGAGGGGAGGTTTGGTGATCAGCGTTACGCAATTTAAGGTTCGGTGTTTACGGTTTGTTACGAAACTTTACATGGGGGTAGAGGGTGTAAAACTTCTCTCCAATCGCATTGCGTACTATATGGACAGCCCCTTATATGGGATTCATAAACATGGGATCCTAAACAAACCCCTTATCTTACCGCAAGACGTATCTTTATGCCGGTGGCTCTCGCAGCTCGTCTGTCGTCCCCATTATCTTAATTCTATTTTTACAATGCGCGCTAACCCTAATAAGCAGCTTCTGCAAATGATCCGACATTAAAAAGCGGTCGCCCCCAGAGATGAGACCGAGCAGGGACCCTGCCTCGACCGCCGCTAATTTCGGTTTTAAAATTAACTCGGGGTGAAGCCAATTTGCGATGGAGGGGGAAGCAACCTCAAGAAACACCGGTGTCTACGATATTGATTTTTCATTAAAAATATTAAACGGGGAACTATCATTCGACGTTTTGTGAATGAAACGCGGTTCCAGGTTGCCTCTGATTCGCCGAAACCAGATTTCGAGATTTCCGGTGTCGAGGTTTCGGGATTCTCCCATCTGGCGGCCATGTTGGGGCTCTGGCGCTCTTTCCATCGCTTAGTCGTGCCAGGCCCACTTTTTCCACATTCGAAATTCGACACACTATATCGCGGAAATGGACATTTCGTGTCCCAGTTTTTTTGGTTTTTTTTTTCGACGCTGACAACCGTCGGCGCACGGAGCGTCAGAACGATTTTTGAGAAATCCGTCAGAAATGCTGCGCGAATGCCTGGCAAAAAAATGCGATCGGGATGGATGCGCTGGCAGCAGTGAACTTGCAAAAATGCGCTCGTCCCAATGAACTTATAAAAAATCTACATTCGCTGCAAATGTGCTCTCTCAGCGAATTTCACTTGCAAAAACGCTCTCGTCGAGCATTTGCGATGAGAAACTTGTCAGCAATGGAGCCGTCGCAATGCCGATTTTCTTGATTCCTTTTTTGTCGGCCATCTTGGGGCTCTCTTTTTGCTTCGCGGGAATGATAAATTGTTAACATCGTGTAAATCCCGTTGATATTGGGCACTGGGCTTCTCGAACTCTTCAAGGAAAATTCGCTCATTGATTATTTTCGCCTACTGAAGCCGGAGTTAATTTCCGATTCCAGTAAGCAAGCTGGCACAAACGAGTTTCGCTTGTTTTTCTATGTCTATGCAAACACCAATGAATTGCTGACCCTTAAGGCAAGCAACCACTCAGTGTTCTAAAGCTGCCAGTGATTGCCTTTTTGTTGTGGATTGTTTCTGTTTCTTGATTAACTAGCGGAGTTTAAAAAATAAATTGCT
The DNA here is from genome assembly GCA_034700785.1 of Rossiulus vilnensis. Classification (NCBI taxonomy): domain Eukaryota; kingdom Metazoa; phylum Arthropoda; class Diplopoda; order Julida; family Julidae; genus Rossiulus; species Rossiulus vilnensis. Next base: position 8,870 of record JAQIXS010005114.1, read on the forward strand.
TGCTCGTCCATGATTTGAAGGTCTGCGAGTAACGATGTGATCACATTTTGGCTCGTGCATTTTTCATATATTATTTGGGGGTTAATTTCATCGAAAATTCCTATAACAATTATGGATTAGCATCAATAATCGCCTTCAATAGTTTCAAGATACTTAGGGTGGTGTTTGAAAAGGATTAAGTTTAATGCAAATGAGATAATCTTAGTTAAACTCAGAATTGTCATTGGACGACGACAATACAGGGTTACATTATATACCGTAACAGTTTAAAGTAGCTTTATTTTTCTAACCTACAGTATTCAATAATGGTATGTACATATATGGGAAGAAAGAGCACACTACGGTCATCATTTCTGGACGAGACAGTCGCATCAATACTGCACATCCTGCATGTGATTTCATTCCGTGAGGGTAATTAAAAGATCATGTGTGTGTGCCACCACTACCTGCTAGCCTACCTGAACTGATGTGGCTCCCTCGTCCATTACACCAGAAATGCTGACCAGAGCGTGAGAAGAAATGGTTCTATAAACTCGAAAACTTGCTCTTCCATCCTATTTAAATCATTATTGCACTGCAGGTTAGAGAAATAAAGATAAAAGAATGTTACACAGCTATAACGTTATCTACACCCTGTATTTGTAACGGTGAAGGGTGGTTATACGATCTCACAAGTCCATTATAAATTCAATATCGCTTTACTGGAACCCTTAGACCCTTAGAAACCCCTAGGCTCATGCGAATATCTATTACCTAAGTGCCTATTAAAGTTTTATTTATAAATAATCTGTCTATTATTGTATCGGTTAATGACAATAGCACATCAATTATTTCCAGGCCTGGGTAGAGGAAGGTTAGATGAGCCAAATGGTTTAGGAGTTTCTGTTTGGTTAATTAATGTTTTAAAATGTTCGGCTATGTTCTTAAAAATATGTTGTACAGAAATGCGAACTAAAATCCATGATTTTTGACCTTGTTTTTCATTGCAATTACTTACATGTACATGTGGAATGCACCTGAAAAATTCCTTTGACATATTTAATGAGATGATGCTAGATAAACAGCAGATGATTATTTGCTTTAACAGGCCTTTAAATATATTGAGCTTGATTTGATAAGTGCTTATTAAGCTTGGCTATACAATTAATACCAGCTTTGACATGTTTACATTTATTCGAGATTAGATGCAGTCAACCATAATTGGGCAATCACTTATAGCTTTTTGCTATGCATGATTGCCCTCTTTAGGGGCACTTATCATTTTTTGGCGGCAGGACATTTTCATTTTTTGGCAGATTGTAACCTAAGATAACCCAGTTAAAGCAAGTAATAAGGCGAAATTATCAGGTAACTTTAACGTATACAATTGTATATCTTCTTTAAAGATTCAATTCATCATCATACTCAAATGTTTAAAAATGTTCAAAAAAGACTCAAATATTATCAAATATTGGACTTTACTATTTAAGTAATGCAGTTGAAGAACATTATTTATTTACACTAAAAAAATTAAAACAAACATTGCATTTAGATAAAAGCAGTCTTTTAACGGCAAAACATTTTCTATTGTTTTTAGCGATAATCGAATTTCCTTGACGAAAATGGCGATGGTATTGACAAAATAGATAAAACTGCCGTTTTAATAATGTTTAGGAAAAGCATGGTGCTGAAAAGTTTCGTCAGAATAAATTAATGTTTTAGAAGGGGAAAAAACTACGTTTTTGTGTACCAAAAGAATGTTTTTCGCATAAATTGTTTCCCATGCAGCGTTTAAAGCAGTTCTGCCTTGAAGCATTTCATTCCAAAGCAGTAGGGGCCTGGGTTTATCTAATGGCACGACTCCAAACCCCCGATCTGCTTCAAAACTAGCAAAGGGCGTGGTCTATCTGGATTTGCTAAAACCAGATCTGTACTTTTGCTTGTTCGAGATTGCCTCTGTAAATTTTGAAATTACGCCTGATCTTATAGCGATGAAATAAGCCTGAATCTGTTTTTAGACTTACCCAGAACAAAGCAGCATTGATGTGGTTCAAACATCTCCCTCGTAAACTGCTGAATCAAGGTAGTTCGGGTGAAATAAATTACAAGATACTGTGTGTACATGCACGATTGATCATACTTTGATTCAGTCCAAATTACTTTAAACGCTGCATGTAAACATGGCGTTCACTTTCTAAATCGAAATGCCTCTAGTGTTGTTTACGTGTAAATAGATGTGATAATGAAGTGCAGTTTTCCTTTATGAAGTAAGTTTGCTTAACAAAAAATCTGTGTGAAAATTAGATTGATTTCATCCAATTAAAGCTTTATTTAAAAGCCAATCCAAATTTTTAACGTTGATGCTAATGACCCATTTTCCTTAAACATTGATTTTTATTTGAACTGAATCTTCGTTAAAAAGCGCCTGCGGATAAGCCATTTTTTCACGCCATGTTCTTTTGTTTTTGACTCCATTTTCCTGTGGGCTTTCGTGTTCTGTTCCATTCCTATTCTCCCCCGCATTTCCTCAGTTCGTAACCCAGATCCCCAACAGGGCTGTTCGTTTTGCCCTAGTTTCTCGTCAGCCATTGCAACTCGGGTGCACTTTGATGACCCTTTGTAACACAAGAGTCGCTGTCGATCAATACCGACTATAAATCAGAGATGTGAATTTTCCCCGCCAAGGAATGGAATATTTTTGGCGCAACCTCCTCCATGAAGCGCTATGCAATGACCTCACCGAAGGACCTCAACGAGAAAATGTTGGAAGGGGGAGGCTGTGCTACACACTGTTTACACTTCGGCAGCCTACTAGTGTCACCAACTCAGGTCACGGAGGATTCAACCCACTGCACAGAAGAAATCCCTTAGGCAATCGAAAGTATTTGGAAATTGCTCAAAATTGCGTGTTTTAAAGAGTATACTGTGTTGGAATTTCTGGATAACTATGCCTTCAAGAATGTTTCTCTGACCGTCAGAAAAAGCATCGGAATTGGCAAGGAATTTGAAGGAGGATTATGAAATTTTCAAGCGACATGCAAACATTCATGTACATGTATATACAATGTATTCTTCCAAAATTCGAAATACGTACTTTTGCATTTACATATATATGCAATGCCCATCCGAATGGAATTAGGCTTTTAGATTCCTAAACAGTGTTTAAAATTTCCGCAATTTGGGATTTTTCAATGATTTTCCATGACAAACTCAGGAGGCGTTTGTATTTCAAACATTAAATAAATGAGGTATTTTTTTTCTGAAAAATACTTCCTGATTGTAAAGAGATTCCCTATTATACGAGGTATATCAACGGATACTGGCTGCGATAGTGAAACCCATGGGAAAATCGTTTCTCTAAGGAATTTAAGGAATTCGACAATTTAAGCGTGAATGACTTTTTTGAGCCAATGTGCCGCGAGGGCGAATCATAAAGTTTGTTGATATTTTCCCCAATGCCATATTTCAGCGCGTTGTTTCTCCGCTAAAAATAAACAACAAATGGCATTTTGCGTTGCATCGCTAAAAGAGGGCATTGACACCCGGCCAGGAATTTAATTCAAATTTAAGATGCCTGCATCTGGTGCTCTTTTTTCCTCGCTATCTTTTCAGCGCATCTTAATCTTCTTACCAATCGCGTTTGTAAGGGAAAACCCTGAAGAAATTTTCAACCCATAATCAATTTGTTTGAAGGAGAGCGCGACGTCCGGCTTATTCCTTCAGCCAAAAATCGATGCTTAGCTTAATTTTAGACTTTCTGAGGGGGAATCGGATTGAAGCTGACCCGCCGCGGGATCAGAGATATGAAAACTGAATACCCAAAAGTTCAAAATGTCAACTCAAAAATTAGTCTGAAATGATCTTTCAAAAATGAATTCAATCGGCCAATGTGATGGTCTGTACTAAAACTATAAAACTGTTGCCAAGTCCAAAATCGCTTGGAAAGTGAAAATCGTACAAGTACGAAATATTAATGATCACCATTTCCAACAACACTGTTAGCTGATAGGAGAAGTACGTAACATTACTTGTCCTTTGAAGTGGTTGTCAAATAATCATAACTTAAATTCAATGTGATCACATGAAAGGTAGGAAACGTTCAAAACAATCTCTGGAAAGGTAACGATAAATAATTCATAAATTACCTAGTTGAACAGAATGAAGACAAATACCAAAATGGCTTCGAAAACGTGAATAAATGAGAAAGATTCAGTGTTTATAAGAAAACTAATCCTTTATATACAATTTTATAAGTTGAAAGGTTGTTCCAGAGCGTCCAATAAGCATTAAGTGTAAAAACCGGTTTCTACGGGGCCAGCAGCTTGCTTCCAGTAACAGACGAAACTGACCTACTACTTGAGAGGCTAGCTGCTGGGCACTGCAAGTTCTGACCCTACTGTTTACACGTTGCCAGCACAGTCTAGCCAGTTGCCCGCAATGCAGTGCGTGAACCTGGACAAATACGCGTAGTGCTGTGCTTTTCGAATATTCGAACATTCGCTTATTCGAAATCCGAAATAAATTTTGAGTTCGAATATTCGAA
>JAQIXS010005115.1:0-13390 GCA_034700785.1 Rossiulus vilnensis
CCTGAAAATGGGCTTGACTCCCCTACCATATGGCATTTAGTTGCTGACTGTAGGGTACTGAGTTGAATTGAATTGAAGGACATATTAATGCAAGAAGCATGGCACTGAAATTTTGTTTTAAGTCTGTGATAACATTAAATACCCCAGTTGGAGAAGTTGAATATGGCCGTACATTTATGGAGTTATATATGCTTTAACAGACCATGCATGAACTATATACAGTATGGCCATGTGACTTGTGTAAGTCCACACATGTATGCGGCTATATACTAACATCGTCATCATGTCAACTTTAATTTAAGTCATGGACCTATACATGCATATGACTGCAATCAGTGCATACATAGCCACAAATAAATAAATAAAGCTATATCAGGAAAATATTCGATGTTATACTAAAGACACCCTTATTACTTCTCACTTTCCTTAACTTTATGTATTATGTGCCAATAAAAATAAAATATTATCTTTAATATAATTTACTGTACTAGCTATAATTATTATACGTGTATTGTGTAGGCATAACCATATCTATAAATACAGGTATGTTCACATACATGTACATAGTCAAATGTAATAATGTAAAAACACATATGGATAAATTGATATGCATGAACATATACGGCCATAAACCATTTTGGTCCACTTGTGACGAATTTCGGATCTAAGTGAACATTCATATCTTAGTATTTAAGTCCTTCCCTTATGCCATTTCAATAATTTACGCACGACCCTGAACTTCAAGGAGAAATCAGAGCCTGTCTGGGAAAAAAGCAAATTTGCATTCTTTCGGCCTTAGTGACATTTCCCATTACAGAGTTAGCTCTTGAGATGCATTAATCCTACTGGTTAACAGACTTGGCTACGACGCTGCCTCACTCATTGCAGATACAACACGATGTAATTAATTCGTGTAATCAAAGTTTTAATGCAAACATCTCATTGTACTATCCACATTCAAGGGTGCACCTCCAACTTAAGCCAGTCAACGTTGAAATTCGATAAGTGCATTTAGCATAATTACGTATCATTGCCTCGCAAATCCGACATCTATAGTCGCGCCTGCTTTCGAGCTTAAAAATAGAATGGAAATTCGCTGAACCCCTTAAACCAATGTATAATAGCAACACAGATGGAACAGACGCGATGAAAAGCCTCTCTGTTGAACCTAGCAAATGCAGCGCTGTTCGCTTCCGGTTTGTATAAACGAGCCATTCATTTACACACTTGAATACAATCTATGCCAATTTTACGGTCGACCAAATGTTACATGGAGCCGGCCACTACATGCTTCATTGAGAGTTATCGGCTTTATCCATAAACATGGTCGACAAATGTGCCATTTCGTTTGCTAGCTTCTACCATATTTACTTTCCAACAGCTTGGCATTCGAAAACTAGATTTAAAATCTCGTCGTATATAATTAATCCCATAATTCAATAGGAAGAGTAAAATAAGTTCCTAAAATAAAATGCATCAACTTCCGTATAAAACTAACGATTAATTAAGAGATTTTCTACATACAATCAATTTACATTTATTGAAACTAGAAAGCTGCATATATAGATGTAGTTACAATATGTTGTAAATTTTCAAAATATTAAGATCCGCATATTTTATAGCAGTTTTTTTAAATGTCCAGGAATGACAGTTTAAGTGTCAATTCGTTAAACTTTATAGCAGTTTCCAGTTATAAATAAAAATATATAAGAAATAAATCAGAACAAAGAGTTGTTTGGATCCGTTTCAACGCGAATTTCTTTCTCATTTGAAAGATGCATTTTGCAGGTCCAAAAAGTAATTAGCATCATTCTACGAAATTCAAGTCGGTTAGTTGAACAGTTTGCTGCAACCGAGGAATAGATTTTATGTCGATCACAATTTGTGATACCACCTTTTCTTAGGTTTTCAATAACAATTTGTGCTTTCATCCTGTGAGACCTGCAAATCAGAACCGTCTATTTCCAGTTTTTATTGTTGAGAAGAGCATCAGATAGCGAGGCGCTCAAGGCTGTAAGCAAGTTTTGTTAAGGCTAAACATGCAATACATGTGCCCAATATCCACACGTCTATTAGACTAACCCCCACATTCTATCCACCATCAGCAAACCGAAAGGAAAATAATCCGATCGCATCGTTATTGAGCTAACTTTGTATTGAGGTTGACGAGGCTTGAAATGAGTTGCTTTTAGTTTAGCTGCCATGTGTGCTGAGATGGGATCACCTGTCAATTTCGGTTTTTTATACTTGATCTAGGACTTCTGGGCCTTTACGAGAACGAATATGCCATTGCATTGCGTAACATAAAAAATATCGATTATTAGCATTGAATTCCGCATATGAATGATGTTGCCGAGAAAAAAACACTTGAAATAAATTTTCTTGCCTTAATGTTTAGAGTAAAAACACTAAACCCAAGGGGCAGCTAATAGGTTTGAACGAGGAATTCTGTAAATGGAAATGTGTATAAGCTCGCGTCGCAAAAGGACAATATTATCGCATTCACGAAAAGTGTAAACTTACAGGGTATAACCATCGATCCATTGTGCAGGGGTAAATCCAGAAGAAAATCACTGAGTTGGAAACTGAAATACAAGAAAGACTGGAGATGGCCCTTTTTCAAAATGACCGATTCAATTATATGCTCGAATTGGCATCTGACATGATATATTCCTAAAATTATCGTATACCGTCTATTGAAAATGCTAATCTACAGCTGAAAAATCCATATGCTTTCCATGGATGCATCATATTTTTGTAGCCAAGGGGAATATAAACTATCAGTCAATTTCAGCTGAAATTTAAATAGATAATTAATGTTTGTGTATGTTTACAAATACATGTGAATAACCCTTACTGTTTTAATATGCGTAATAAAGCATTACATCAATATTGATATTAAAATATATGCACAGCTCAGTTCAATCTGTGTCTAGCTGATGATGTATTTTGAAATGAAATATAAAGGCACTTTAAGAATATTCTGGCCACATTGTACGCCTACATGTATGGATACTAATAACACATCAAATTCCGAAATTCCCGTTCCGACATTGCGGAGAAAATTCTTACTATTGGGAGTTCAATGCATCATAATGCAAATGTCTTCACAATGTTGCTAACAGAAGTTTTACAGCATAAGGTCTACTGCAGGTTGTCAATATTCTCGGAGAAAATTTCGTATTCGGCCAAATTATTAAGCGACGTTTTGCAGCTGGGTTTAACTTAAGATCGCATCGTGCAAATGCTCAATGTGCAGAAATACACTTGAAACTGATCGATTTTATTGATCAATTCTTCGCCTCAAAATTGCTGCCACGATGATTTCCAAACCATGCTTGAAATAACCTATAAACCCCAAAATAACGCGATACAGAACTTTTCAAACTTTCCAATCAAATTTCCGGCTGAGAATATTAATCCGCAGCTTGATAGGCGACAGAAGAGCCTTGACAAGATTTGAAGGCGGAAGCAGCATCTAAGTCCGTGCCATCTCGCAATTCGGTAATCCCAAAAGAAACCGTTCATTTCAGAAAACCCTTCATCTGCAGAGGGAAACTCTGCGACGGTAACGTCCAAGAGTAGAAACGTGAAATAACAGAGCGTAGGTTTTTGGGCTCATCTTCAAACTAAAACTACTCATAAACTAAAAGCGCGCCATAAACGAGAAGTTTTATGGAACATAAAAAGAACAGATGTAGCCCTAACATCGCAGTTACATCCCAATGTCATTGCCTCACATTCCGACCATGGCAGGGCAATGTTAGTTTTGCCTGCCAAAAATATAAGGTGACTGACAAGGATGGGTGATGGGACGGGAATACTAACAATAGGCTATTTTACTGCTGCTCACAAGATACTGTATACATCGTAAATCAGGATAGCACATTTTCTTATGAGGCGAAAGGCCGTCTGGTAGCGCTACAATCTTGCTTGCAGGTGGAAGGAAATCCTTACATAACTATGACAAAACGTAATAATCTTGGGCCTTAATTTTTTTTTTCAAAAAACAAGCAAAATCGCTGCAGGCGCTTGAGGCAAATCTGGCAAACCGTGAATATATAACGAAAGCAGATTTCATTCGTCACCTCAAAACCAACGAAGTAAATCTGAGCGGATCAAGAAGAGGATCTGCAATATTCGCTCTCGAAGATAATAGACGAACTGCATAGATGGCGATAGGCGGTGACTTGAGATTTGAGCATTTCTTACACTAAATTTCCACTTGAAAGAAGCGTTTTATCTGAGCTAAATTTAGACACAAGGGCTGGGAAAAGTGCATTTGCTTCTGTCTCTCCTATCGCGGATACCGTAAACGTACATTCCACAGCTTGAGTCAATCCCAAAACGTTGTTGCTACCGAATTGCAGTTCAAATATATCACGGCGAATCAGCTCTGGCTAGCACTTTATTTAAGTTGCTGAGCGTTTCGACCTATCAGTCAACCTAAGTGTCGTGACATCAGAAAAAAGCGAAGGCAGGGCTTGGTGAGATGGGGAAAAACTGAGTCAGACTTGTACCTGAGCGACAAGGGTGTCATGTAGTACGGACTGTTTGAGGGAATGATTCCTCAATTTCAGACAAGCATAATGTTACATGCATGATATCTACGAAGATGAAGTGCAAAATTGATCACGAAGAAAGATAGGTAAAGACAACACGTATAAAACATTTAATGGCTAAAAAATTCGACTTTTAAACACCAATAAGCATGTCAACAAAAAAAATGTAAAAGAGTAAAATTGGTCAGCCACAATTGTCTGTCGTATTTCATTTCAATTGAAAATGTTACGTTGATTTTTAAGATATTAAAGAAGCATGGCGAGTTAAATTTGGTGAGCATCCTTTTTGTTAGGTTTTCAATAATGACATATTTGTGACGTGTGGTCCTGTCATCTGTCCCCCTAGTTCATCAGTCAATAGTTCCCATTTTTTTCAGAGATGAATTACAGCCCAAATACAAAATTCTTTAATTAAAATATACAGATCAAAACAATTCTGCAGTTATTGAAGTTTTCCACACACAGTAGAACCTTAAATAATGCTAAACATTCTTCGCATAGCATATTTAATTCACTAGGAAATAAAGAAATACCCTCAGGTTTCGCCCAGTGCGGAGTACGCTAACTTGGGCAACCAGTGGTATATTCATGAAATATTAATGTAAACCACTCAGTTTTCCAGTCGACCCCTTTACCATCCATTTCACAGAGGCAATTTTACTGACGGCGTCAGAACATCAGTGTGAAAAGCAGTTTTTAGCCCCACCAGAATAGAGATGTGATCCATAAGAACTCTGTCTATCCATGTTGGCACGCAAATGCGATATGTACCAGCCGCAACAACAACCATCACATCAGTTAGCTAAAAGTTGGCTTCTTGTTTTTTTCCCCTCATACATGGGAATCGCAGACAGAAAACACGAAAAATATACCGAAATCAACCCTCCCATACTGAGCATCCTAGAAGTGAGATGTTTGACAGACACGTTTTACCGAAGAGGAAGCTTTATCTCAGTGTTCGAAATATTATACACCGCCCATACGCAGTGCCATGAAATAAGGATAAAAACGATATCAACATTCTTAAAGTGACCCTGTCAACCGAATATTTTTATCACGTTGACGGAGTCTGGGCGTGATTCCCATTCGCAGAAACCGATGGGGCGTTAGAAGAACGCAGGAAATATCGAAAACCAAATATTGGGATTTATTTTGTTGATGGAATTTCCATTTCACATCATAATATGACATAGGGTTTCGTATAAACCCAGAATTTCCAGCTTGAACAGTTTTCGACTCAATAAACAGGCCTGCTATTGGTGTGACTGGCCTGTAGCCAAACCACTGGATATCTGGACAAGGCGATAAGAGGCTTAGCAAGGATACATTTTGAGCTAGGAATTGTCGATATCATTTAAATGTATTTCTGCATAGACAGACTTATCTTGCAGGGAGGAACGCCGTTAATTGCCCATCAAAGCGCAGTGTATGCAAAACGCGCCGATGCTGAAATCCCTTTATGAAAATATAGTACATTAAAGTACATTTACGTGTAGAAGTTTCACTTATTATTGACAGTAGGCCTAATTAAAATTTTAACCGAGAATTCATCAATTCATCAAGTCATACATGCATATAGCCCTGAATGCGTTCATACATAATCATGTATTTATATCATCATACATGGTCTAAGACGGTCTCGCGGGTTTGATTGACGGAATGCGACCTGCCAATGCTAAAGGAGAGCGCAAGGGTCAAACTTACGCGGGGCCAATAAAGAGTTTACCTTAACGCCTTATACATGTAACTGTCTCACGCATGGCAACTTTAGATAAAGCCATATGCTGCATAATTGCATGTAATGTGACTATTAAATAACTGCATGCTTCAAATTTAGCCATATATGGAAAATAAATTCTGCTAAAGACAATCTCATTACTGCTCACAATACTCAGGCTTCCTTTACAATTTGAACCTTACATGCATAACCTTAATACATGTACATGTATAAATTACTGTATTACAGCAATAAATACATGTACATGTATTAAGGTTCAAATTGTAAGGGAAGCCTGAGGATTGTAGCAGTAATGAGATTGTCTTTAGCAGAATTTATTTTCCATATATGGCTAAATTTAAAGCATGCAGTTATCTAATAGTCACATTACATGCAATTATGCAGCATATGGCTTTATGTAAAGTTGCCATTAATTTCTGTAATACAGGAATCATTATACTGTATGGTCATACCAACGAATGTACAAACAAGTGGGTGTGCATGGAAATATATACATTTTATAGACTTAGATAAACAGTATATGGGTACATACATGTATATTGTACATGTACATAGCTACATTATATAGCCTATGTTCATTTGTGACCAATTTCTGGTCTAACCATATATAGAATAAATCATATACAGCATGTCCATATGTTGCCCATATTTACTTTATCATTTCTATCAATCTGCATGAAATACAGATTCGTTCATGGTGAAATACTTAATATATACGAAAATTAAAAATATTCACAGATAAATAAAACTGCCTTTCCTTAAAAATATTTCTTTCTGAAGTTAAACTTTCTCGCATTTCTCATTTTTCACCACCTTTATCATTCAAAATGAAACCGTCCATCAAGCACAAACCGAGCATTGGTTTACAAATTATGCCTTTCTCATACTAAGTAGCTAAACATCCCCAGCCTAACCAATTCTATCGCTCTATTATTAATGGCTTAATATCCTAGAAAAGCAAATACACCTCGTCCTTGCCACGCAGCCGCGCCATCTTAATAAAACATCTTTTTGGGTGAACTAAAGGATGCGGATAAGAAAAAAAAAAGACTAATGATATTCATTCAGTGAAGTATTAAATGCGGTGGTGCGACTAGGCTTACCTGAGTCTACGAAGGTCTGCACGGGTCGTTTCGCGATGACGGAAAAGAAAGGGGATGATGAATGCCTTCATTTATCCGCTCATCCATCATCTATTTGCAATTTCATCTCTATATGAGCGGATGAAGGCCCTGCGCCGACTGAAAAAAGCCAGAAAACAAAATGTTCGAGTTGGCAATGCATTAGCATAGGGCGCATAGAGTGCGAGGCATGGAAACTAATAAACGAGCAACTTGAAAATCATAAGATGTTAAACAGAGGGGGAATTGGGCGCAAATTGCAAACGAGAAAATGCACGCATGAACGCCTTGTAATTTACTTCCAGGGTGAAAATAAGATGCACAAATAACCAATTTACGTTAGAGATTGTAAAACTTGCTAAAGGAAAAAAAAATTAAAAACCAACAGAATGCTGGAACCTCCTTCTCCTAAAAGCTATCATAGACGGGCCATAGATAAGCTTATAAAACAGATTTAATCAGAGATAAGGGCTGCAGCAAAATTCAATGTAAATCAGGCCGGCTGCGGAAATTGAAAAGATCATTCAGCAAGTTGAAAAATGATTTTTCGCGCGGTGTTTTCAGTCTTGATCCAATTATTTCATTTCGGAAAAGGCCAAAACATCGATGCGCGATTCGCCTAGGATTTGATAAGCGACAATTTGTTCCTTTGTTGATACTGGTTTATGTCATCGGAATTCATGTTTACACAGGCGATTCCCTAATTCAAAACGAGAGTGCGAACTCAGGGAAGCCAAATTAAATACTTCGGCCTTCCAATTGAATTTCGTGGGTGCTACTTTACTTCGATTAGTTTTTAATCGTAAAACAAGATTGCTTAAGAAGATGAAACAAGGGTGAATTTACGTTGCTTGTGGTTCAATTTCTTCAACATTTCTTTTTTAATAGAGATGTATAATGTGAAGAGTGACCTCTATAGCTTGGGCGATTTTTAGCTATACTTTCCCCAAATTTTATATTCTAAACTTAAAAATTTATATTTTCCTCTCAAAAAAGTAGAGCCGCAAGTTCTTGGCTCATTTTAAGCAGATAGAAAAAATGTCATATTTTCATTCACGTGGCAGTATTAAATTGATTACGGTTTTTAACTTTAAAAAAGAACTGTCAGAAATATATTGAGCTTTTATTTGTGCTTATTGTTATTCATGCTCGCCATTTCATGTGACTGAAGCCACAATTTGTCTCGGTGGCTTGCACACGAATACGGCAACAAGCGTGCATTTTTATTAGAGCACAACACATTGGTGCATTCAGCTATAAAAATAATTTCTGTGCATGTCAAAAATTAGGACCATAACACTATATAGCGAGCAATAAATGTCTTGCAAAGTAGAGGTGTGGTCGGAGAAGAACATTTGCATGGAAACTAAGACATTTTCAAACCCTATGCATGTGTGAAAGATTTTTTAAAAAAAGTAATTTTTAAAGTACTGCTTGCCCTCGCACGAGACTGTCAAATTTGTTATATGCACTGTTTTCTCATACAGGAAAACGTGAATCCTTCAAATGGAATAATCTCACCATAATCTCTAATCTGAGTGGATGTCTATCAAATCATCAAGCGTCACTTTTATAAAGTTGAAAACTAGCAGAGAAATTATTTAGTGATTTGTTTATCTCATTTCCTGCAGACCAGCGACACACTTTCATCTAAATACACGGGGATTTAACGAGCTACTTGATGATCAAACGCGAAATTATTAATTTCCGATCTCAAAGATATACGATCAAGATGCCTAGCACGTATATCATAGGAACGTGATTGCAGCTCAATTAATTTTAATCATGCACGCACAAATGCACATGCCCCTTAATTATTTTTCGGAATACAAAAATGGTAGCTGAAATTTGAACGAATTTATGCCTAGCAATAAAAAAAAAAATTCATGGAGCACTGTATACATACACTTAGAATCCAATAGTCACATTTTGAGTATTATTTACATTTGTCACATAACAATGCACTGACATTGTGAGTATATTTGCGTATTAAAGCTGGTTTGTTTTTAAGTGACTTAATTTTGATATACTAATTATCTTACAGTGGAAATTTTTAAAAATAAAACACGTTGGTAAGTTTAAAGATATTAAAAGATATACATGCAATCAGTCTTAATCGTTTGTTAAACACTAACTATTAAGTAATTAGCCTCCATTATAATATAAGTGATTAAAATAAACGTATTTATGTCACACATATACAGTATTTATTACAATATAGTCTCTTAACTGTAAGTTTAAAGCTGTTTAGAACAGTAATTCTACAATTTTTGCTCGAGGACATTGATTGGTTCCAGCCTAAGTAAATCATTGCGCCAATTGGAATTTATGACAATTCCCGAGAGATCAGATAGCGACCTGACTACTTGTAGTGAAGAACATAAATACAAAATAGGAATTACGTTATGCGCTTTAAAACTCAATTATCTAGAATTACTTTTTTTCTGAAAGAAGAAATCTGGTAAAATATGGGATAGACTAAGTCAAGACATCAATTTACTTCGGCATTTCCGGCGCCTACTTATCAGCAGGTTCAAAATAGCAACACGAAAGTGAACAAAAAAGGATAAAGAATGGAATGTATAACAAACGAGAGTTGGTGGTTAACTTCATCAAGGTTTCAGACAAGAAGACCCAAAGGAAAGCGAAAATGTGCAGGGGAAAAGGTTAACAGCCAGCCCATCAACCTTGTACTTAGCTGCATTGACAGTTGCCAATTCAGATTTTCAAGCAAAAATGAATCAAGCTGTTTGTCACCTGCTTCCTCTGCAAGAAGGTAAAGAAAAGTAGGAAATGTCAAGTTGAAGTACCGCTTCTTGCGATTGCGAACGCAATCTGCAGAATAACAAATTTTCAGAAAACAACCCTAAAGCTCGCTAATGCATCAGACATTTTCAAGATGAAAGAGATCGTCTGCCATACGTTATGTTTTTCCTTCTAAGGATATGAAGCGTCGCTCGTTTTAATCATTAATGTGTAGGCAACCAAGCTAAACAGGGTATACTCAACTATTCTTAAAATAAACCCGGGTGGAAAAAGTATGTAAAGTATGTTTGATAATTATATAAATTGATCAAAACAAAGTAGATATCTATGGAATTCTTCAATGTCGTATAAAGTATGGTCGAAATGTATTCTTGTTTGCTTTACCACTTTCCCAATCAAATGTTCTTGACAAATTGTGTAATATGTACTCACTTTATGGATGTTTCTTTTAAAATTCGTCATTAGGAACAACCAATAGTAATGTGATGTGACCCGAAATGCCCACCTTTCACGTTAAAGGCTTCCCTAATAAATGAGCGAAGTACAGCACGACTTATCATTTTGGTCACCTGGTGTCGAATTTTTAATCACATTCCCACATGTGTCACTTGTCTAATTTTATCATGTTACAACAACATACACTGGAATACTTCATATATTGCATTCAAATACATTTATGAATGCATTGCAAAATACATGTAGGCCTACATATAAAAATGTATTTTTTATTATAAGGTGGCCCTGTCTATCTGTGGCCCTGTATACAGCAATATATAGCTTTAAAAACAGTTGTCATGTACAATGATGCAATATATAGCCATATATGGCTTATACATGGTCATTTATGCAGCCATATATGCCACATATACAGTGTACATTGAGCTGCTTTGTCCACCCGGGAAGCAATAGTAAAAATAAGTAACAATACTTAAAAAAAGTTACGAAATAATCCTCCCGGTTCATATCAAATTGGCAAGCTAGATCAATTACAGCATACCATTTGCATTTGCGATTCCTTAATTGTACTAATAACTATTACTTTACATATTAGAGTAATGCAAAGTTTGGAAAAGAGTAAGCTATGGCGTTATAAGTTATTGTATTTATTGCAAGGACATTTTTAGACGCAAGCAACAAAACGCTTAGATGGACGCATAGGAATGTTGGCAATAACGCATACCTACATGTATTTGATCCATAGCGATTTTTTAAAGAATTGAAAGATGAGTTTTATGCAAGCTACATGTACGTACAACAATACATGCCTGGCGATTGCAATAAAGGCGGTTTTTTTTTCTTTGAACACAATAATAAAACATATTGATGCATCTCACATCCCTTAATGCTAGCAAAGGCCTACATGTAACGTGCACATTTTTACATTCACCCTTTCAGTGCATTATTTCCAAGTTGGACAACTCCTCCCTCTGCCCAATATAGTTTCAAGGACCTGTCAAATGTTGTTCTCTTTCTATACTAAATAACGTCAAATTTAAAAACAGTTTCATATTTCCACGTAACATGAAGTTAAATCAAAAATAAGAAGTAAGTAAACGCACAGGTTCAGTACCAGTCCGATTAAAAACCGGAGACATAACAAGATGTACCAATAACTCCACAAAATCTCTTACGGTGTCTATCTACCATCATTCTTGACGACAAGATGTCAACAAATTATTCATGTAAATGACATGCCCACACATTCCAAAAGGAATGGCCCTGGAAAAAAAAAACCAGGTGCATCTTTTCGCATATACCGTTCGATCGTTTTATACATGGTTGGTTGAGTTCAAGTTAGCCGTTATAAATTGCATATAGCTTATATGGCAATTTCATTTCATGGTAAATTTCATCCTAGGCATTCCATTAGAAATATAGGTCGAATTTTCATCAGTGTATCGCCAATCCTAAGTCCATACGCTATGCTCAAATGACGTTATTGATCCGCCATTTTTTACTCGTTTGTATGCGTTCATCCGTTTTACGCATTGAACTACATGTGGCTTTTGGCAACACTTCTTCACGTGGATGTTCTATCTTCCTGTCTTCCTTTAAGCGTCTGTTTCCAGGCGTGCATCAATTAAAGTGTTCATACTTTTAAATGTAGCTAGGATGATCCATAACATCACGATGCATCTTCAGATTTTAAATTAGATGCAGCACATGAAACGTAATATACTGAAATATTAATCTCCCACTTGGTAATACGATATTGATATCGTGTTCTGCCTGTTTATTATTATATACCAGAACTTATTAAAGAATGTAAAGAGACGAGAGTTTTTCTGTAAATCGATTTATGAAATGACGAGCAACTGGTTAATTGAAAATTCTCGCGCAGGATTAAATCCATTAATTTTTATTTGCTTTTCCATTGATTTTTACATGTATATCCGCAGTAGATCTACTTTAGAAACAGCCTGATGACTATAAAAATATAGTAAATGATAACCATATATAGTTATGTCTGAGCATGATTTGCCTGGAGAATTCGTCATTCAGTGTTACATGGTTAATATAATGGAAACAAGTGTTTCCAAAAAAGCGATGCTTGGGAGGCAGATTTCTTTTCAAGTAAAAACGAAAGTTCTCCCACTAGGCACATGAACACACTTAAGCTAGGAAATGTGCGCCAGTGGGGAAATTTCCCTTAAAGTGCCAACAGTGTATGAGTAATTAAGAATTCTGAAAACTATATCTTCAGAATGTAAGTTCCATGTCGCAATTCAAATAATATATTAGTAAATGTAATATTACACCATATTACTCCGCATTGATATTTTTTTACTAATTAAAATGTATAATAACATTTTTTTAAGCTACAAGATCAATATTGACTGTAAAAAAAATTAATTATATACCTCTTTTGAAAGAACTTAATCTTAATTATAATAAAATATTAAGTAAATGCAATTTTTGAATAAAAATGATGATATTTAACGTTATACTAGGTTAAATAATGTAGAAAAAATGTTTTTTATCAATTGAAATAATGTTTTTTGATACATTGATGGATAAATTTTTTTGGTCCCTTGTCAATATAGCCAGGTTTCACTATATTATAACTGCTAAATTTATCTTTCCCAGAATAGAATTGGTCTTACGTAAGGGTTTAAGTTGCGTTTATAATTTCAAAATGTCCCGTTTATTTATGAACAAAAAATTAAGAAATTTTAAAAAACTTTACGCGGTTTTTTAATGGG